>ML809283.1:18258-30723 GCA_009831015.1 Picea engelmannii | reverse complement strand
TTATCTCTTGGGATTTTAGGGTGTATTGAACCAAGAATGGGTTGTCCCTCATTCTATGGGAAGAAGGGGTTGAAGGACCAGAGGGATTGATGTTGGGTAAAAGATAAAATCCTATGTATGAACCTTCTATATGCTTCTCCCAGAGATCACCCAAGAAATACATGAAACACTTATCTTTGAGTAAAGGGGAATCCACAATGCAATATGATTTAAAATGATTAAAAGGTTAGTTGAATGATATGAGGTCTCACCAGGAGCCGACCTATCACGTCCATGAATATCTAGTGGTATGAAATTACCCATTTGGTCACCAAACCAGGATAATGTCTCTTAGTTGCATGGATGAGAGAAAGGGGGCCTCATCACGAGCCAACCTTATCATTTCCACTAGATGTTTGTGGGTGACATTGCCATTATTTGGACACCACACTAGGGTAGTGGCCTTCAACCTTTCCTTAAAATTATGAAAGAATAAAAGAATGGAAAATAATGGTCTTAGAAAAAATGCATTCGGATGAAGGTACCACACACCCTCTACAAAGGCACCCATGAATGAGACACTACGACCTCTTGTATTTCATGAGCCATATTCCCATTGAGTATTGACCCCAACCACCTCACCCACTTTACATGGCTTAGAGAGGGATCTCTTGGAAACTTTCCTTGACCTAGGGAAAGATCTGCCCAATAGGACACCTCGTCAACCCTCCCATATTCAAGCTTGACAAGTCGCATATTTGAGTATTGATTCCTATTTACCGATTCACTTTCCTATTTCTTCTTATTTACTAATTTACTTTCCTATTGCTTCCTATTTATTGATTTACTTTCCTATTGCTTCCTATTTACTGTTTATTGGTTAACTTTATATTTACCTATTTTCAAGTAGGAATGTTATTTATTTTGTAAAAAATATATATTTTAAAATCAAATTAAGTAGCATCACCTCTGTGGAAACCGTTATGCCCCAAGGTTGAACTCAATTGCATTGAAAGTGGCAAGAACCATGCAAGAACCAGAAGCAAAGATGAAAATTTGGAAAACTTTGTTGATGTGACTTTTGATGCCCTTGTTAAAGAAAGAAAAGGCATGAATAAACCAAAAAGAGAACTAAATACGACCCCTCCTGCATCTGCAAAATAGTAGTTGAATGGCTTCGGAACTCCATCTAATGCCATTTTTAGTATAGAACCTAAATCGAAATTGCAATTCGATCCCCAATCCAATTTGTTAGGAAAATGTACCTACCAAGTTAGAAATTTGTGCATAACAAATCTGTGTTCCCTCTGCGATAATTTGTTTGTAAATGATGCTTGTTTTCCAGATAATTTGTTAATAAATTCAATATGCATACATTTAAATATCACATGAAAGGACTATTTATTGGTTAATTTTCATTTCCAAAACTTTTTAATGGCCCTCTGTATCCGAATTTGGACACACTGCTAATTCACTACTATCTAATTGGAGCAACCACTTAGTGGAAAAAGAAGTATGAATCATGCCAAAAAAACAATCACATGCTAGTTCCAAGGTTTCACAATTCTATTTTCTCTAATCCATTTTGAGTCTTCAGTGCTGAAGTTGTTACATAGTAGGGCTCTATACTACTTTTATCCTTCTACGACTTATGCGGTTACAAGGACAATATCAAAAACATTTCATTAGCAAATTGTTTATAACATTTTCAAATACAATTTGAGATTCTGGATTTACTGAGCTACGAATCAATATATTTGGAGTACATACATAGGAATATGGACAAGGCATATGTGGATAAGTTCAATTTGAATCTCTTATTTCTCTTATGTTCCTTCTCTAGTTAGAAAACAATTGTCGAAGACATTACATTAGCAGATTGATTTTAACTTACGCTTACTACACTATTCTTAAGACATCACATTAGCAGATTGATTTTAAATTACGTTTACTACACTATTCTTAAGACATCACATTAGCAGATTGATTTTAAATTACGTTTACTACACTATTCTTTCTTAACAAGATGAGCTTCTCACTTTGTTGGGCTACACAATCAACAATATATTCGATGTGCATATACGTGAACAATTCCCACTGCAATGCTTGAGCGGTCGTCATTCCTCTCATTTTTAGCTCATAGTAGAAATAAGCCATAAACCTCAATCAACCTAAATCCTCGGTCCTGACATAAAACTATTGATGGCATCAACAAAAATCAAGAGGTTTTTATATTTGAATTGGAATGACTATTATTGTTACATATATATAAACAAATTTCCATTTTTTTTTGTATATCCGCTTGATTTCCACATATCCAATTGATTTAAGTCAGGTTATTTACAAATTAAATACCCAGGTTGAAACTGCCAATGAGTTCCAAGACAGTACCCAGTTTCAAAACACATACCCAGATTGAAATTGCCAACGAGTTCCAAGACAGTACTCAGTTGTGCATGTGTAAGATTCCCTTTGGCATAAGGAGAAACACTAGCCCTTGCAGTAACCCCTGAATCTTATGTTTCAAAATGACAATGCTTATGGGGTGGTTCTTGGCTCCATCGGGGAGAGGTCATTCCTATGGAGAAACATTCAAGTGAACAGGAACAACAATTAATTATTTAACTAAAGATACATATCTTCCTGCAACTGATTAAGTGGAATGAACGATGGATATAGGAATAAAGGAGGTCAAGGTAGTAACAGGAATGAGTTCTTTACCAAGCGTCTATTCCTATTCCAATGTGGGATTCTCCAATCCCTCATAACTTAGTTGCATATCCAAATGCATGTCCCCAACGGTTGGTGGAAGCTAAGTACCCTTTCTCCTCAACAGTTGGGAGAAAGCATAGATGGGTTGGATGATGTGTTGTGGTCGACACCTTATAGTCTAGTCCCATTCTAACTGAAAGGACATAATGACCTTGATTTGGGGTTTCATATCATGGTCATTAGTTTCATTCCTATGTATTGACTTTGTAAATATCTATACCGGACCCTAAATACAACAACTAATAGGTCGGATGTAGAGATCTAGGCTTTTAACACCTTCACTATTGTGATGTTCGTCTCTACTTTTGAAAGTATATAAACTTGTAACTTCCCTCCATTGGTTTTTTAAATAGATGTATCCAATATTCTTACTCGTTGCAGTGTTCAAACAAAAATCAAATAATATATATCATAAACTCAGGTATTGAGGGTTTAGTGCTAGGTTCTNATGTGCATATACGTGAACAATTCCCACTGCAATGCTTGAGCGGTCGTCATTCCTCTCATTTTTAGCTCATAGTAGAAATAAGCCATAAACCTCAATCAACCTAAATCCTCGGTCCTGACATAAAACTATTGATGGCATCAACAAAAATCAAGAGGTTTTTATATTTGAATTGGAATGACTATTATTGTTACATATATATAAACAAATTTCCATTTTTTTTTGTATATCCGCTTGATTTCCACATATCCAATTGATTTAAGTCAGGTTATTTACAAATTAAATACCCAGGTTGAAACTGCCAATGAGTTCCAAGACAGTACCCAGTTTCAAAACACATACCCAGATTGAAATTGCCAACGAGTTCCAAGACAGTACTCAGTTGTGCATGTGTAAGATTCCCTTTGGCATAAGGAGAAACACTAGCCCTTGCAGTAACCCCTGAATCTTATGTTTCAAAATGACAATGCTTATGGGGTGGTTCTTGGCTCCATCGGGGAGAGGTCATTCCTATGGAGAAACATTCAAGTGAACAGGAACAACAATTAATTATTTAACTAAAGATACATATCTTCCTGCAACTGATTAAGTGGAATGAACGATGGATATAGGAATAAAGGAGGTCAAGGTAGTAACAGGAATGAGTTCTTTACCAAGCGTCTATTCCTATTCCAATGTGGGATTCTCCAATCCCTCATAACTTAGTTGCATATCCAAATGCATGTCCCCAACGGTTGGTGGAAGCTAAGTACCCTTTCTCCTCAACAGTTGGGAGAAAGCATAGATGGGTTGGATGATGTGTTGTGGTCGACACCTTATAGTCTAGTCCCATTCTAACTGAAAGGACATAATGACCTTGATTTGGGGTTTCATATCATGGTCATTAGTTTCATTCCTATGTATTGACTTTGTAAATATCTATACCGGACCCTAAATACAACAACTAATAGGTCGGATGTAGAGATCTAGGCTTTTAACACCTTCACTATTGTGATGTTCGTCTCTACTTTTGAAAGTATATAAACTTGTAACTTCCCTCCATTGGTTTTTTAAATAGATGTATCCAATATTCTTACTCGTTGCAGTGTTCAAACAAAAATCAAATAATATATATCATAAACTCAGGTATTGAGGGTTTAGTGCTAGGTTCTAATCACAATTTCTGAAAAACACATCAGGAATTTGCAATATCCATGACTAATATACTAGAAAACATCATGAGTATCCACAGAGATTAGAAAGGCATATAAGAGCATATTCCTTTCTACCATGCTTAGCAATTTCAACCATCATAACAAAGCAGAAGAGCACATGCCTTGAATATGCCTATCTTTCTTCAAGTTTGTCTTCTCTCTTTTGGCCATCTAGATTTCTTTGCTATTAACTCGAACTATAGTGAACCATCAAATGACCAATATCAAATCATTTCTCTCATTGAGATATCACTTTTGTCTGTTATCTATTAAAAACAATGAATCCAACACCAGATCAACCATACCAAATTGCAATTCATTCTGGTAGAAATTAATCCTTTTCATCTCTGAGGTACTTAACCCTAACCTATTGTTTATGTTATCACACAGTTTGTAGATGCAAGAAAGGCTAAAGAATAGTAGGTCAAATTGGTGAAACAGGAACCTTCCCCACCCATTGTCACCACAATGGGGAGGTTCTTTCTATTTAGGGAGGCTAGGCCCAGGGGAGACATCCCCGGTAACCTGGGGTTTTGAAAGGGCAAAGGCTAATAGTACAAATACAAATTTCCCCCTCACATATTACCACCAATCAAATAGTCCCGGATAAACAGCAAATAATAGAGTATAACCAAAGAAATGAGAAGCACCTGCTTGAGACAATACAACAAGAAAACTGATACGTACGTGCAATCTTGGTTAATACTTCATATAAATCAATGACTATATGATATTCAATATGAGAAATTTGAAAGCTAAATGTTGAAGAAGTCAATGTTTACAAAATAGAAATGGAATTAATATCACTTCATCAATAAATACTTGAATGATATAACATTCAATATAACAAATAAATTCTTAACTCAATTAATGCCTTCAACTACCATTCAATTACTCAAAATTCAAAACGTTGTTGCAATAAAGATGAAATATTCAATGATGACTTCAACAACTTAGGGTTAGTAGGTTAGGGTTAGTGTAGTTAGGGTTTCAGTTTAAAATAAGTTCGAGAGTGTTTGGATTTGATTTCACTTCAATGTTGGAGGCTAGAGATCAGTGCCTTAGGGTTAAAGGAGTCAATAAATGATGGACGCAAGAGTTGAATGGAAAGAGATTTTAAAGGACTAGAGAGAAAAGTTTCAAGGTGTTGCTAGAGAAGGGCCTTAAAATAAAAACCCTAGGGGAGAGAGGCTCACTCTGGTGTTGCAAAAGCAAGGCCTTGTGCTCTCTCCTCCTCCCCGACAAACGGCTAGCCCAAAAACAGTAAAAATAGACCAAGACAAGAGGTTTTGCTGAGGGAGGTGTTGCTAGAGAAAAGCCTATCAGCAAACCCTAGAACAGTATGGCCCTCATGTAGAGAGCCTAGGCCAGAGACGTCTCACTCTTATTGGCTCAAAAGGGTATGGCTAGCATAAGGGAGAAAGAAAAAGGAGTCTAGTTATGGCTAGGCTCTCTTTTTCCTATTCAATGGCTTAAAGATTCTCTATTAGGGGACAAGAGACAATGACCTACTTGTGTGTTTGTCCCGTAGGGTTTTGATTCAGCAATATTTGTAAATAGATGCAAGAAATCAAACTACAAAAATTCAGTCAAGAATTTTTGCAGAAAAATACTTACAAGTCATGAAGAAATAACCATGCAAACCCTAGTTATAACACCTTCCTTCAAGACAAACACCATAAATGCCAAAAAATCTCTTCCTTCAACAAGTGCACATCACTTAGTTCAGCCAAAAACCCCAATAGGGCGCTAAAATCAGACCTCACTAATGAGTGAGTGATAATTCCTCATAAAATGAGAGTGAAAACCCTCAATATATACTGTATCAATAACCTAATTTAACTCTTAGGTCATAAACAAGCTGACAAGGCCAAAATACCAAAATAATATTGTTTTACATTAAATGTTCATTTTAAAACCCTAATTGAGCAAAAAGTGAGACGTCACCCCTTCTAAGGGAGACGTTAGCCCCTTTTTAGGGCAAATGCAGCAATAAAGAGAAAAACATTAGCCTTATTTGGGCCTCTCCATCATGCCACACATGTCAACTACCCTGTCAAACTGCCACACGCTCAAGATGATGTCATGAGCTCATAGGTGACGTCCTGGGCCATCCAGGGAAAACGTTTCACTGGAAGCGGGTCAATCCCCCTAGGCGGGGCTCTGCCAGAGTGCCTCTGATGGAACGTCCTCTTCTTCTCCGGTGCAAAACCATGATCAACCACCGTCCTATCTCTGCCCCCTAATGGGGTCTCAACATCCATCTGGTGGGATCTTCAGTCCCATGGAGGTCCAAACTGATCATCTCCCCATGTGTATCGGTCCAAATGGTACCTGTCCGTCAGGCATGGTCTTGCACATCAAAAGCTATGCCCTCCATGGGCTCATCAGTCACACGGATCATAGCAATGTCAATCACATTTCATCATCAATATTATTAAACATATGCATAAAACCCCTAATATATCAGTCAGTAGCTCAAAGAAATTACAAAAACCTGCAATACAAGATTGGAGAAAAAGACAAGACGTCCTATTGGGCTAGTATCCATAAGAAAAAGAAAGTTTCCAGGAGGATTTCATCCAAGCCATGTAAGTGAGGTGATGTGGCTAGGGGATCTCCAGACATGTGGGTGCAATGAGAGCCAAGGATGCATAATGTTATCTGTGGGCTTCTGCTGTAAAAACTTCTTGTTGAGATGGGTGGATTTGTATGTCATCTTCATGTTTCTTTAATATCTTCACCATCCCAATTTCTTTGTTCTTGAATTCATCTAGGAGTTGTTGGTATTCTTCTTTCTTGGGCCATTTGATCTGATCAAAGCCCTCTTCTGTTGCAAAGGGCATATCTTCTGGAGAATACTTTTGAAGAGTTTGTATCATCTCGTCTTTTGCTTTGTTATTATCGACGGGGTGAGTAATGTCTTGCACATGGTCCTCGGTTATTGGCACATTGAGGAGATGACCTATTGTTCCATTTTTCAAAGGCAAATGAAAAAATCTGAGGTCCATCTCAAGGCTTCCACCTAACACTGCAACAAACTTCCTAGATAACAACATCCCCCACACATCTGGGACATCAACTACCACGATGTCAATGTGGACCATCTTCTTTGGATACTCCTTCAGGCAAACTTCAACATTCTCAACCACCCCGTGTGTGGGTATGGCTTTAACTTCAAAGCCACATACATTTCTATAAGGTCATGTGACCTTCAAACCCACTTGTCGCATGACTTTGAGTGACATCATGTTGGCACCAGCACCTATATCTAACATGCAATTGTTGAGGTTCTTGCCATTCATTGCCAACGTCATGAAGAAAGGAGGGTTTTCACCATATTGAACCCTGAAGTGATCAGCTTGCAACATAATAGGGGGGTCCATGGGTTCATCTGATCCCAAAAATAAAGTATCAAAGCGTTCCTTGATGGATGGGATCTTGATTGCTTCTCTCAGGAGGACGTTTACATGCATTTTTTATAATGCCCCTTCGAAGTCAAAGTTCAGGTCAACCTTACCAGCCTTGGATGTCTTGGAAAGAAGTATTTCCAGGGGTGGGGGCTTTGCTTGATCAGCAGCAGGTTGTTTCAAATTCTTTCTTCTGTACACCTGAAATTCTTGTTTCTTTAGCTTCTCTCGTGATTCCTGGTCCAGGTTGTTTATTACCGCCATCCTTGCTGATCTGGCTGCTTCTTTCATGGCTACCTGATGTTTTGCATCGGTGATATTTATTTGAGAAAGCTCCATGAAACAATCCATGTTTTTAACTTGTTGATGGACACCATTGTAAGGACACTCATGCTCCCAATGTGCTTCGTTGCATTCTAAGCACCAAATATTTTCATCGACAATGTTTGCAGGGGCCAAGGTATTTGGAACTTCATGCTCATTCTTTGGTTTATAAAATTGGCCTCCCTTCGGGAATTTCCCTTTGTACGGGACCCTGGGTGCTTGGGTCTGAGATCTTTCCAATTTGATAATCCTGCTCATTATTTCCTCCTGATTTTTCATGATACCATTCATAGAGGCTTGCAACTTGGCGATATTGGTACATAGATCTGAAGTAGGCTCAGCATTGTGAACAATTTTTGGTTTAGTGTTTGTTCTCCCCCTTGGGTTAGCAAAAGGATCAATCTTGGACGAAAGGAGGTTCCCCTCTATTTTAGTAGTGATCTCTTGGGATTCCTGAATGGATTGGGGGTTTTTATCTCTTAGAAGATACCCTAGTTGGCCATTGAAAGAGCTAGTGTAAACATGGACGAGGTAGTCATCTTTTGGATGATGGCTTGTGGGAATCCTTTGCAACAAAGTCTCAAATCTAGTATGGAACTCCCGGATGGACTCATTTTCATATTTGGCAAGGTTATTCAGTCGTGTGAGGAGCATGTTAGGGTCTTCTTTGACACTCCATCTTTTCAGAAAGGCCTCTTCAAGTCTATCCATGGTTTTGATGCATCCATCGGGAAGCCTTAGGTACCAACGTCTTAAGGCATCATAAAGAGTAGCAGAGAACAACTTCATGACTAGATCTTCAGCATCATCACTAATGGGGTGAAACTGAAAAAATGCCCAAAAGTTTCTCATGTGCTCTTCGACATTGATTTCATTAGTACTGGTAAATTTACGCAACCACTTCTCATACTTAGGTGGCATTTGCCTAGGGTAGCCTGGTATGGCTGACATGTCTAACAGTTTGAAAAGAGTAGATGAACATTGTCTTTGATTGTTGGTTGGGTTCGTTGTAGCAGTCTGAGAGCTAGACATGATTCTTAAAGGAAGGCTCTTCCCGAAAAGTGATTTGACAACAGGAGAGTTCTTGGGAGGTTTCCTTCTGAAAGACAAAGGAGGATTATTGAACCTCTTTTTAGTTTGTGGAGTCGCCAGATAGTTTACTTGAAACTATCAAAAAAAAGGGAAAACACCCTAGTGGAGTCACCATGTAAGCTTGTAAGATAAGGCTCTTGAGGAAAGGCTTATCGAAAATATTTGTCGTTTAAGGAGAATTGACTCAGTGTTCCCCGGCAACGATGCCAAAATGTTATCGCACAATTTGTAGATGCAAGAAAGGATAAATAATAGTAGGTCAAACTGGAAAAATAGGAACCTTCCCCACCCAATGTCACCACAATGGGGAGGCTCGTTCTATTTAGGGAGGCTAGGCCCAGGGGAGACGTCCCCGGTAACCTGGGGTTTTGAAAGGGAAAAGGCTAATAGTACAAAGACAAATTTCCCCCTCACAGATTACCGCCAATCAGATAGTCCCAGCTAAATAGCAAATAATAGAGTATAACCAAAGAAAATAGAAGCACCTGCTTCTAGACAATACAACAAGGAAACTGAAACGTGCAATCTTGGTTAATACTTCATATAAATCAATGACTATCTGATATTCAATATGAGCAATTTGAAAGGTAAATGTTGACGAAGTCAATGTTTACAAAATAACAATGGCATTAATATCACTTCATCAATAAATACTTGAATGATACGGCATTCAATATAACAAATAACTTATTAACTCAATTAATGCCTTCAACTACCATTCAATTACTCAAAAGTCAAAATGTTGCTGCAATAAAGATGAAATATTCAATGATGACATCAACAACTTAGGGTTACTAGGTTAAGGTTAGTGTAGTTAGGGTTTCAGTTTAAAAGAAGTTTGAGAGTGTTTGGATTTGATTTCACTTCAATGCTGGAGGATAGAGATCAGTGCCTTAGGGTTAAAGGAGTCAATAAATGATGGACGCAAGAGTTGAAGGGAAAAATATTTCAAAGGACTAGAGGGAAAAGTTTCAAGGTGCTGCTAGAGCAAGGCCTTAAAAGCAAAACCCTAGGGGAGAGAGGCTCACTCCGGTGTTGCAAAAGCAAGGCCTTGTGCTCTCTCCTCCTTCCCGATAAACGGCTATCCCAAAAACAGTAAAAATAGACGAAGACAAGAGGTTTTGTTGAGGGAGGTGTTGCTAGAGAAAGGCCTATCAGCAAACCCTAGAACAGTACGGCCCTGATGTAGTGAGCCTAGGCCAGGGACATCTCACTCTTCTTGGCTCAAAAGGGTACGGATAGCATAAGGGAGAAATAAAAATAAGTGTAGCTATGGCTAGGCTCTCGTTTTCCTCGTCAATGGCTTAAGGCTTCTCTATCAGGGGACATGAGACAACGACCTACTTGTGTTCTTTTCCCCTAGGTTTTTGATTCAGCAATATTTATAAATAGATGCAAGAAATAAAACTACAACCATTCAATAAAGAAGTTTTGAAAAAAAATACTTACAAGTCATGAAGAAATAACCATGCAAACCCTAGTTATAACACCTTCCTTCAAGAGAAACACCATAAATGCCAAAAATTATCTTCCTTCAATAAGTGTGCATCACTTAGTTCAGCCAAAAACCCCAATAGGGCGCTAAAATCATACCTCACTAATGAGTGAGTGATAATTCCTCATAAAATGAGAGTGAAAACTCTCAATATATACTGTATCAATGACCTAATTTAACTCTTAGGTCATAAAAAGGCCGACAAGGCCAAAATACCAAAATAATATTGTTTTACATTAAATGTTCATTTTAAAACCCTAATTGAGAAAAAAAGTGAGACGCCACCCCTTCTAAGGGAGACGTTAGCCCATTTTTAGGGAAAATGCAGCAATAAAGAGAAAAACGTTAGCGCTCCTTAGGCCTCTCCATCATGCCACACGTGCCAAATACCTTGTCAAACTTCCACATTCTCAAGATGATGTCATGAGCTCATAGGTGATGTCCTGGGCCATCCAGGGAAAACGTTTCACTGGAAGTGGGTCAATCCCCCTAGGTCGGGCTCTGCCAGAGTGCCTCTGATGGAATGTTCTCTTCTTCTCCGGTGCAAAACCCTGATCAACCACCGTACAATCTTTGTCCCCTGGTGGGGTCTCAGCATCCATCTGGTGGGCTCTTCAGCCCCATGGAGGTCCGAACTGATCATCTCCCCATGTGTACCGGTCCAAATGGTACCTGTCCATCGAGCATGGTCCTGCACATCAAAAGCTACGCCCTCCATGGGATAACCCCTAATATATCAGTCATTATCTCAAATACATTACAAAAACCTGCAATACAAGATTGGAGAAAAAGACAAGATGTCCTATTGGGCTAGTATCCACAAGAAAAGGAAAGTTTCCACGAGGATTTCATCCAAGCCATGTAAGTGAGGTGATGTGGCTAGGGGATGTCCAGACATGTGGGTGCAGTGAGAGCCAAGGATGCATAATGTTATCTGTGGGTGCCTTTGTAGAAGGAGAGTTGTACCTGTCATGGATGCATTTTTTCCATGCCCGTTCTTGCCTTTATTCCTTTTTAGCTTTATTCTTTTATTTGCTTTTTCTTCTTCTTTTTCTTTTTATTCAAGAGCTAACCAGAGGACACTGCCTTGGCATGGTGACCAGAGTTGGCAGTGTTACCCACAAGTACTTTCACAGAGATGAGAAGATTGGCTCATGATGAGACCCCCTTTCCCTTGGCCATGCAACCAAAGGTCACTGACCCGGCGTGGTAACCAGATGGTGGCAATGTCATACTGTTATGTACCCATGAACCTAATAGGTTGGCTCGTGATGAGACCCCCTATCCTCTAACTAGGTCTTGTTTGATATTTTTAGGTCCCTCTTGTTTCTTGCTGAGAGGCCTTTTATTTCCTTCTCGGGGATCCCTGGGCAAAGCATCTCGAGGTTTTATTTTTAGGCTTTTGTCTTTTACCAGCTGCTTTTACCTTCTAGGCCTTTAGCCCCTTCTTCCCACAAGATAAGGTGCAATCCTACAAATAGTTCAACCCAATGCCCAGACAAGGGTAATGGGATAAATGAGTGGGAGATAAGATGAAACAGTGGTGTTATGATGGGAGCGGACGATGGATTTTCAGAAATCCCCCCAGTGGTAAGCCAAGACCCATGGGCATAGGCTTGCTAGGGCACCCTGTCAATTTCCCCAAGCATGGTCAAGTGGGATAATGTAAGATCCAAGCAGTTGTTAGAGATAAAAGGAATCAGATGCATATATTTAAAGGTTTCAATGATCAAAAGTGACACATACCATGATACT
>ML809283.1:0-18135 GCA_009831015.1 Picea engelmannii | reverse complement strand
TCTGGTGGAAGAATAAAAGGATGGGCCCTCCAGGGCCATGCTCAGGTCAATCCTGCTCTCGGTACTCCATGTCTAGGACCTGTGGGCCTCGAGACATGATCTCCTAGTTATCCCTAAAAATCGGGGATAACAATTTCAATCCCATCTCCATTCTCACACAAGGGTCAAACCTAAGGTCGCAATGAGATTGACAGAATTACTCACCCTGCTTTGTTGATATCAGTGTAGAGATTCCACATATTACGGGGGTCACTTGAAGGTATACCCACAATGATGAGTGGAAGCCTCTCAAGCTGATTTTGGGCTAGATACCCTGCCCTTGCGTGTGGATAGGACTGTTGATTGTTCCCCTAGGCATTATTGTTGTTGGTGGTAACCTTAGCAGCCTATATTCTTAGGGTCTTACATGAGGTGACTGTGAAGGGATAAGTCTTCATGGTACCTAGAATCGACGTTGGCTAGACTCACTCAGCCTCCTTGGAGGGTATACCCACGAATGTGTGTGGGAGCTTGCACTAGGGTGTAAGTCTGTTAAGCAGGTCGTCAATGGAACTTTTCTGCCCTCGCCTAGCCCCTTCTTGTCTCGTCATTGAGACATTGGATTTCATCACCAACTAGTGACTTCGGAATTAGAAGGTATTGTTTTCTTGGTTTTGCTTCCTAGATTTTATTAGTGCATGTTGTTTGTTTACCCAAGTTGACCATAGAATTTATTTCGTTAAATTCTAACTCGATCACAATTGACCCTCCACACCATTCACGTAGAATGCAAGGCCTACCCCCATAAGATCTGGAAGGTTCTCAACCCTTGCCTACCAACTCTCAGGAGGGATCTCCTCAACAGAGTGAAGTCCAAGACATTGCCACTCCACCAGTGCAAAGAACAAACTCTTTAGAATGGTTCTGAATTACCAATTCTCGAGAGGACCTCCAACTTCCTCCCAACTCCGAGAGACGTATTGTGCGAGTGAATTCTTCTGTAGATATAGTTGTTCAGTCTTCTAGATCACCAACCGGACCCTTCATAGGACCTGAGGGTCTAGATCCTTTTTGGACTATTGGCATTTTTAGATGGGATCTCTTTGGCTCAAGAGCAGGCGTTGATATCACTGTCGCACCTGAGCTGCCTGAAACATCTGATCCAGACGCAGTACCTTTTACTACTGCCTATTATTTTCTTGGTACAGACGCTCCGTCATCTAACCACATCTTGATTGTCCCTCTACAAATGGTCCGTTACATAATGGTCCCTGATACTACGAATCCTCACACCGGGATTACAGTGGCTAGCCAAGCCCCCATTGGCACACCGCTTTCGCCCAGATTCACTCCAACCCTTCTGCCTAGATATCATGCCTTGAATGATTCTATTCCCGCTCCTACACAAACCTCTTTCGGGACTGCTGGCGTTTCCACTCCCTTTGGGCACCATCTCGTTCCCGATTTTATTTCGACACTTCCTCAACCCCCTTTCAGAGGACCTCTTCCATCCTCTATCGGAGGCACTGACCCTAGTGGCACCATCCCATATTTCACACCTAATTACCATATTTCTGTGGGTGGACAATTTCACCAAGGAGGCCAAACCCAATCCCCTTTTGTAGGACAAATCCCAATAGGGACGCAACCCCCGATTGGAGGGAAACCCCCACCAACCCCACCCTATGGACAAAACATACCTCCATCCTTGGCTCAGTATTGGAATTATCTTATACAACATAATCCTCACTCGAATGGGGGGCACCAACCTCAATCTATCTTTGTCATACCCCCTAGTATAGGCCAACCATATCTAGGCACGCCGAATCCTATTTGGGGCTCGAACGCTCAACCCCACGCCCCTCTTCAAGGGTACAACCCTATGAATTACTTGCCTCCACACCAACCACCGAATACTCCTGGATCTTCGCATTATATACAAACTGCTTATGGTCCCACTATTCTACCGACAGGACTTCCTCCCCAAAGTCACCAGTACCCACATGTGAATAGATAGTTACCCTTCTTAGCCACCCTAGACCTCCCTAATCTGTCGAGGATTTTAAATGATCTGAATTGTCACTCTTCTTAATGGCCCGCCATACAGGCCAAACTACGATCCGACATCCCTAAATTCAATGGTAAACTGAGAGAGGACCTAAACAATCATGTAATGACTTTTCACCTTTGGTGCTCATCCAACTCCTTGATGGATGACTCTATTCATTTACGCCTTTTTCAGTGAACCCTCACAGGTTCTACCGTGAAGTGGTATATAGAATTACCACAAGGCTTCTTCACCAAATTAAACACCCTCACTATGGCTTTCCTCACCCACTACCAGTTACTGATCCACTACGAAATGGGAACCGAGATTTTGAGTTCTTTCAAACAAAGCAAAGCCACTCATATCTCTGATCACATTCATGAGTGGTGACAAAGACGACGTCTCATCAAACTCGAACTTCCCGATTAGTTGTTGGCAGAGTGGTTCATGAAATCATTTGTGAATGACATCGCTCGTGACATCACCATGGGTGGACTTGTCACAGAAGGACAGGTAATCAGTCGTCCTCAATAGCTCGACCTCGTTTACTCACAAATGGGTACTCTTTACGGCTTACTCCATGACGCACCTCCTCCTCCTACTTCTGCTACTTCAACTACTCCTACTGCTTCTCATGCAGCTGACGGTGTGATTGGCACTTTCCATGCCCAACCTCATTACGTCCAAACCTCTAGCAACAACCCCAAACCCATTTCTTCTAATGTTCCAAATGCTTCGTCTCCTACCCCTCCCACTGGAAAGACTTCTGAGGTAAACTCTATTCAATCTACCCCCGCCAGAAAAAATAAATCCAAAAAAGGAAAGGGTAAGAACAAGGAGGATAAAAATAATCCTCAATCTAAGAAAACCAAAACACTACATGTTGACAATAGGGATAAGCGCAAACCCCGATACCCTTGTCTTATCTGTGGTGATGATCACTACACTAAGGATTGTCCATGACAAGTCGAGGTTACTAATTTTCTTCAAGGGACCATGAAACCCCCTACTTTGGCCGTATTGTCACAACCCTTCCCCTCTCAACAACAGGCCCAATTGGTCATTCATGACCAACCTTCCCCCTCCAATACATCCTATGTCTTAATGTGTATAGGTGATTCAAAGCAGAATGACATCACACTTACCACTCGAGCCAAAGATTATTCTTCCTCCAAAGAGAAGGTTGATGCAATACCTCCTTCGTTGGTCCAACCATCTCCCACGACTCCACCTACCAACGGTCCTCTTCATCTCAAATGACCAAGCCTAGATACATTCCTTCTCCCTCCTCCTAAGGGTGTTGTTCGAAAATCGACTTTGAATTCTCATGCACGTGTTGTCCAAAAATACAGTATTGTCGAAGATTTGGCCCAAGCACCATCCACGATGTCAGCCCTCGAAGTCCTTCAGAGTTGTCCTATACAACGGAAGGCACTGTTGAAATCTATTTGTGGAATTGACCCTATGGATACGAATTTAATATATTTTTACTTGGAAGATCACATTCCAAGGTTACCCCCTCAACTCGCATTCCAAATACAAGTTATTGTCTCCGAAAAAAACATTTTTCGAACAGTTATTGATGAGGGTTCCTCGATGTGTGTCATGTCTATTACCTGCTGGAAAGCCATTGGCTCTCCTCCTTTGACTGAATCCCACAACACACTCAAAGCCTTTAATGGATTTGGTTTTAAGCCTTACGGTGTACTCCCATCATTGCCTATTACGTTAGAAGGCAAAACGGTCAACGTTGAAGTGGAGGTCTTTAATGCTCCTCTCAATTACAACCTTCTACTTGGTCGTAGCTAGATCAATTCCATGCGTGCATTTGTGTCCACTCTTTTCTGTGTCATGCGTTTCCCACATCAAGGAAAAGTAGTTACCATAGACCAATTGGCCTTCTTTCACTCTGATGACATAATGACAATGTACCTTTCATTATAAAAACACCCCTGGATATGAGAACGTCGGTGTGGGTCTTCTTAAAGATTCTTCTTTGATGGGTACTTTCCCCATTCCACCACCCGATGTTCCACATCCATTTTTTGCCTCGATCAACATGATATCCACCTCTGTTCACGGAACCCCTGTGTCTTACGACCCGTGGATGGTACCTAACCTTGATGATCATCTTCATTATGGCGACGAAATGCCTTTGAGTCCGGTCAAATCCACTTATCAAGCCATCCAATCGGCAACCCCCTCTCTTGGTGATTTATCTCCAGATCCATTCTGCGTCATTTTTCCTACAGACGAGATCATTATGTCTGTTATTTCCACGGAAGATACCCCTTGGGAAGATGGACATCATAATTCCATCCTCTTCCTGGAACAATGCACCATCGTTGGTTACCAACGGCTCTCGACCCCGTCGACCGTTGTCATCATTTATACCATTCTCGAGTCTACACATGATATGTTTTACGAAGGGAACTTAAGTAATATCTCACCCACCATCCCCCTCGACATATCCATAAAACCTGGAGTTGTCAAAAATGTGCATATCGGAGCTTCGTGTTCCCATGACAAAGTTGTCACCTACAAGTCTCTTTTCCAAGAATTTTGTGACGTCTTCGGATGGAGCTATGAAGAAATGTCGGGGATTGACCCCGACATTGTGGTACATGAGATTAAGACATACCTGAGTGCTAAACCTGTCCGGAAACAAATTTCTTTGGTCCACCCACTTAAAGCAGCCACTATCAAACTAGAAGTTGAGAAACTTCTCAAAGCTGGATTTATTTACCCTGTGGCTCCTACTGATTGGGTTTCCAATCTTGTTCCGATTGATAAGTAACAAGGCACAATCTGCATGTGCATTGATTATAGGGACATTAACAAAGCTTGTCCTAAAGACAACTTTCCAACCCCCTTCGTTGACCAGATCGTCGACGATTGTGCCGAAGTGAAATATTCTCTCTGATGGATGGTTTCTTTGGATATAATCAAATCAATATCATGCCCGTGGACTAACACAAGACCGCTTTTATTTGTCCTTGGTTTAAATAATGCCGACACAACTTTTCAACGTGCTATGTCTTACGCCTTTCACAATATAAAGCATATTGTGCAACCATATCTCGATGACTTACCCGCTTATTCTATGCACCGTGTAGATCATCCAATACACCTCCGTGCCATTTTCCTTCAATGTCGGTTTTACCATATACGCTTGAATCCCCACAAATGTGTTTTTTGCATAGAATCCAGCCGACTTCTGGACTTTATTGTTTCACGTCAAGGGATTCGGGTAGATCCTTTGAAGGTCGAGGTGATTCTCAATCTCCCTCCTCCTTCCTCGCTTCTCCAGTTACAAAGTTTGCAAGGGAAGGAAAACTTTCTCTATCGTTTCATCCCGAACTATGCTGAGCTAACTCTTGGATTTACGCGACTGCTCAAGAAAGGTTCTGAGTTCATATGGGATACCACTGCCAACAAATATTTCGAAGCTTTGAAACTGTCTTTGACACATACCCCACTACTCTTCCCACCTGATTACAGTCATGATTATTTCCTTTACCTCGTAGCCTCGGATTATACCATCGTTATGGTTCTCGTCCAGGAGCATGATTCTCATGACGAACATGTCATCTATTACTTGAGTCGGAGTCTCACGACTACCGAAACCAAGTATTTACATGTTGAAAAACTGGCCTTGGCATCCATCCAAGCAGTTCAACGTTTCCGGCACTATATCCTGTCTCACAAAACTACGGTAATTTCTAACTGCAACCCTATGCAGCACATTCTTACACACCAATTGCTAGGGGGAAAATACTCCAAATGGATCATAATACTCCAAGAGTTTGACTTAGAATTCAAGAGCGCTAAGTCCAAGAAATCCTTGGCGTTTTCCAAGTTGATATGCGACCTTCCTTGCTCTAAGATGAAAAATGTAGCAGCAGATTCATTACCCGATGAATCCCTTTTCCTGATTAGTTTCGATGACCTTTGGTACGGATATATCATCATATATCTCCAGACCCAGACTTTCCGGCCCAATTTGTCTAGCACTGACCATCGTCGAATACACTACCAAGCTCTTCAGTATATTATTCGTGATGATACTCTTTATCATCGTGGGATTGAATCTATTTTTTGATGTTGCCTCACGTTTAATGAAGCTGAGAAAGCCCTAAATGACTTCCATTCTGGAGCCTGTGGTGGTCACATGTCTGGGTATGCTACTGCCGAGAAGATCTTATGAGCAGGGTATTTTTGGCCTTCTTTATTCAACGATTGTATAATTTTCGTCCAAAAATGTCACACTTGCCAAACCTACAACAATAAAATACGATCACACCTTGCTCCTCTACACCCTGTGGTCTCCATCGGTCCTTTTGCGAAATGGGGTATCGATTTCATGAAATGTCACCCTCACTCGGCCGGGGGGCATGGATACTATTGGATCATGTTTTCATTGATGCCAATGGTTTGATTGATTTATTTCATTGATTGATTTCAAGTGATTGATTGATGTCAAAGGATTGATTGACTGATGATTTATGTAATATAATATGTATTGTTCTTGATGAGAATGCATAGATGAAGATGGATCAATGTGGTTCCATTGGTATATGAAGCATTGTTGGAAAAATGTATAGATGACTCATTATTGTCTTATCATGATTGACAAGGTTCACAAATGGATGAACTCCAAAGTGGTCCCCTTATGGTGAAAGCCCTCATGGGAAGACGCTTTGTGGATTGAGTTATCCTAGAAGAATGGTTGGAGGACCCATGCTCTCATTATTGTCTTATCCTGATTGATAAGGTGTACAAACAAATGAACTCCAAAGTGGTCCCCTTATGGTGAAATCCCTCACGGAAAGACGCTTTACGGATTGAATTATCCTAGAAGAAAGGTTGGAGGACCCAGGCTTGTATGAGGAATAACGAGATGAAGATCAAGGAAATTGTTGGTGAAACTATCCTAGATGGATAGTGTGTGTCATGCCATTTCTGGTGGTATGTGGAATTTCACATAACTCCTCCTGGTTTGAGAGTTATGGCCTTACGAAGATGAAGGACCCTCACATGAAGGCTTGAAGCCCCCAAAGTCAAAGAAGTCAAAGTGACCTAAAAGAAGAAATGATAAAATAAGGTGACAAAATCAAGAAGGAATATTTATGGAAAGTGGTTAACCCTAAAAATAAGGAAAATAGGTTAAGTGACCTAGAAATGGGTTAATATTATTTATTCAAGGTGGATTATTTAAATAATCAAGAGAAGTGAGGAGCGTGTTAGGGTCTTCTTTGACACTCCATCTTTTCAGAAAGGCCTCTTCAAGTCTATCCATGGTTTTGATGCATCCATCAGGAAGCTTTAGGTACCAACGCCTTAAGGCATCATAAAGAGTAGCAGAGAACAACTTCATGACTAGATCTTCAGCATCATCATTAATGGGGTGAAACTGAAAAAATGCCCAAAAGTTGCTCATGTGCTCTTCGGCACTGATTTCATTAGTATTGGTAAATTTAGGCAACCACTTCTCATACTTAGGTGGCATTTGCCTAGGGTAGCCTGGTATGGCTGGCATGTCTAGCGGTTTGAAAAGAGTAGATGACCATTGTCTTTGATTGTTGGTTGGGTTCGTTGTAGTGGTCTAAGAGCTAGACATGATTCTTAAAGGAAGGCTCTTCCCGAAAAGTGATTTGACAACAGGAGAGTTCTTGGGAGGCTTCCTTCTGAAAGACAAAGGAGGATTATTCAACCTCTTTTTAGTTTGTGGAGTCGCCAGATAGTTTACTTGAAACTATCAAAGAAAAGGGAAAACACCCTAGTGGAGTTGCCATGTAAGCTTGTAAGATAAGGCTCTTGAGGCAAGGCTTATCGAAAATATTTGTCGTTTGAGGAGAATTGACTCAGTGTTCCCCGACAATGACGCCAAAATGTTATCGCACAGTTTGTAGATGCAAGAAAGGATAAAGAATAGTAGGTCAAACTGGAGAAATAGGAATCTTCCCCACCCAATTTCACCACAATGGGGAGGCTCTTTCTATTTAGGGAGGCTAGGCCCAGGGGAGACGTGCCCGGTAACCTGGGGTTTTGAAAGGGAAAAGGATAATAGTACAAAGACAAATTTCCCCCTCACAGATTAATGCCAATCAGATAGTCCCGCCTAAATAGCAAATAATACAGCATAACCAAAGAAAATAGAAGCACCTGCTTGAGATCCAATACAATAAGGAAACTGATATGTGTAATCTTGGTTAATACTTCATATAAATCAATGACTATCTGATATTCAATATGAGCAATTTGAAAGGTAAATGTTGACGAAGTCAATGTTTACAAAATAGCAATGGCATTAATATCACTTCATCAATAAATACTTGAATGATACGACATTCAATATAACAAATAACTTCTTAACTCAATTAATGCCTTCAACTACCATTCAATTACTCAAAAGTCAAAACGTTGCTGCAATAAAGATGAAATATTCAATGATGACATCAACAACTTAGGGATACTAGGTTAAGGTTAGTGTAGTTAGGGTTTCAGTTTAAAAGAAGTTCGAGAGTGTTTGGATTTGATTTCACTTCAATGCTGGAGGATAGAGATCAGTGCCTTAGGGTTAAAGGAGTCAATAAATGATGGATGCAAGAGTTGAAGGGAAAGAGATTTCAAAGGACTAGAGGGAAAAGTTTCAAGGTGATGCTAGAGCAGGGCCTTAAAAGAAAAACCCTAGGGGAGAGAGGCTCACTCTGGTGTTGCAAAATCAAGGCCTCGTGCTCTCTCCTCCTTCCCGACAAATGGCTAGCCCAAAAATAGTAAAAATAGACAAAGACAAGAGGTTTTGCTGAGGGAGGTGTTGCTAGAGCAAGGCCTATCAGTAAACCCTAGAACAGTACAGCCCTGATGTATTGAGCCTAGGCTAGGGATGTCTCACTCTTCTTGGCTCAAAAGGGTATGACTAGCATAAGGGAGAAAGAAAAAGAAGTGTAGCTATGGCTAGGCTCTCGTTTTCCTCTTCAATGGCTTAAGGATTCTCTATCAGGGGACATGAGACAACGACCTACTTGTGTGTTTGTCCCCTAGGGTTTTGATTCAGCAATATTTATAAATAGATGCAAGAAATAAAACTACAACCATTCAATCAAGAAGTTTTGAAAAGAAATACTTACAAGTCATGAAGAAATAACCATGCAAACCCTAGTTATAACACCTTCCCTCAAGAGAAACACCATAAATGCCAAAAATTCTCTTCCTTCAATAAGTGTGCATCACTTAGTTCAGCCAAAAACCACAATAGGGCGCTAAAATCAGACCTCACTAATGAGTGAGTGATAATTACTCATAAAATGAGAGTGAAAACTCTCAATATATACTATATCAATGACCTAATTTAACTCTTAGGTCATAAAAAGGTTGACAAGGCCAAAATACCAAAATAATATTGTTTTACATTAAATGTTCATTTTAAAACCCTAATTGAGAAAAAAGTGAGACATCACCCCTACTAAGGGATACGTTAGCCCATTTTTAGGGAAAATGCAGCAATAAAGAGAAAATCGTTAGCCCTCTTTGGGCCTCTCCATCATGCCACACGTGCCAACTGCCTTGTCAAACTACCACATGCTCAAGATGATGTCATGGGCTCATAGGTGACGTCCTGGACCATCTAGGGAAAACGTTTCACTGGAAGCGGGTCAATCCCCCTAGGTCGGGCTCTGCCAAAGTGCCTCTGATGGAACATTCTCTTCTTCTCCGGTGCAAAACCATGATCAACCATCGTCCTATCTCTTCCCCCTGGTGGGGTCTCAGCATCCATCTGGTGGGATCTTCAGCCCCATGGAGGTTCGAACTGATCATCTCCCCATGTGTATCGGTCCAAATAGTACCTGTTCGTCGGGCATGGTCCTGTACATCAAAAGATACGCCCTCCATGGGCTAACCCCTAATATATCAGTCAGCATCTCAAAGACATTACAAAAACCTGCAATACAAGATTGGAGAAAAAGACAAGACATCCTATTGGGCTAATATCCACAAGAAAAGGAAAGTTTCCAGGAGGATTTCATCCAAGCCATGTAAGTGAGGTGATGTGGCTAGGGGATGTCCAGACATGTGGGTGCAGTGAGAGCCAAGGATGCATAATGTTATCTGTGGGTGCCTTTGTAGAAGGCGAGTTGTACCTATCATGGATGCATTTTTTCCATGCCCGTTCTTGCCTTTATTCCTTTTTAGCTTTATTCTTTTATTTGCTTTTTCTTCTTCTTTTTCCTTTTATTCAAAAGCTAACCAGAGGAAACTGCCTTGGCATGGTGACCAGAGTTGACAGTGTTACCCACAAGTACTTTCACAGAGATGAGAAGATTGGCTCATGATGAGACCCCCTTTCCCTTGGTCATGCAACTAAAGGTCACCGACCTGGAGTGGTAACCAGATGGTGGCAATGTCATACTATTAGGTACCCATGAACCTAATAGGTTGGCTCATGATGACACCCCCTATCCTCTAACTAGGTCTTGTTTGTTATTTTTTTGGGTCCCTCTTGTTTCTTGCTGAGAGGCCTTTTATTGCCTTCTCGAGGATCCCTGGGCAAAGCATCTCGAGGTTTTATTTTTAGGCTTTTGTCTTTTACCAGTTGCTTTTACCTTCTAGGCCTTTAGCCCCTTCTTCCCACGAGATAAGGTGCAATCCTACAAATAGTTCAACCCAATGCCTGGACAAGGGGAATGGGATAAATGAGCGGGATATAAGATGAAATAGTGGTGCTATGATGGGAGCAGACGATGGATTTTCATAAATCCCCCCAGTGGTAAACCAAGACCCATGGGCATAGGCTTGCTAGGGCACCCTGTCAATTTCCCCAAGCATGGTCAAGTGGGATAATGTAAGATCCAAGCAGTTGTTAGAGATAAAAGGAATAAGATGCATATATTTAAAGGTTTCAATGATCAAAAGTGACACATACCATGATACCTTGACCAATTACCTCATGGAGAAAGAACCTCTTCTGATACAAGACCAAGTCGAAGGTGATGGATGTTGTTTTTGCTGACAAGACAAAGCTGGTGGAAGAATAAAAGGATGGGCCCTCCAGGGCCATGCTCAGGTCAATCCTGCTCTTGGTACTCCATGTCTAGGACCTGTGGGCCTCGAGACATGATCTCCTAGTTATCCCTAAAAATCGGGGATAACAATTTCAATCCCATCTCCATTCTCCCCAACTTTGGCCATGATAAATTGCTCAATATTTTCAAGAGGAATATATAGTCCTATAGCATCAAGTTGTCATGGAAAACAATTTGGATGAACTAAAAATGATGCACTTTCTTACTCATTCTAAATTCTTCAGACCCAATTTGTCAGTTTGGAATTGATCATAGCGTCATAAATACAACATGGACGGTCCCTCCTAGACTTTTTCAACTATATAAGCCCAATAATGTGGAGTATTAAAGCCCTAGACTATTTTATCTTTCCATGATATCCCATGTGATCAAGCCATCAAGGACCCCAAGCATATCTCACCTATACAATATCATATTCTTTCTGGTTTCAAGGGTTATTGGCATTTCATGGTTATGCTCAACATAGTTATAGGTCTGATGTCTATTTTATGTACTTTCATTTGAAACACTCGTTTCATAGGAGAAGAACTCAGTTTAATATTATCTTTCTTTATATGCTACCTAATTAGTGGGTTGTTAAATATCCAAATGTAGTTCAACGTCTTGTTTTCTGAACAGACAATTTATTGTTTTATAGACAAACAATTTATTTTTATCTTTCAATTAAACTTAAAGAAGCATCAATATTTGTATTTCTTTGTATTTTTTTATAAGTTATACATTTTAATTGGGACTCAGTCTAATGGTTAAGAACATGTCCTTCCTCCTAAAAATCCACTATAAATAGTGGGTTGAACATTCCCTCTAAGATATAGCATCATCAATATTTGTGTTTCTTTGTAATTTTTTTTATAACTTAGAGATTTTAATTGGGACTCAATCTAAAGGTTAAGAACATGGATTTCCTCCTTAAAAACCACTATAAATAGTGGGTTGGACATTCCCTCTAAGCAATCACATGTTTGGATTTTGACAAGAATAAGGTGTTGGGAGGTCCACTTGCTGGGAAATAAGGCGTTGGGAGGTCCACTTGCTGGGAAATAAGTTGGCACTGGTGAGGATCCTGCCAATGATTATGGTTCAATTGTTGAAACAACACTATAAAATTTCATTGTATATAATTGGTCCAAGGTCATCATCACAATCATGAAACACATAAACTAGTTCGAGAACCGTACCTAGTGACAATTGTTAAATTTTGACCTTGATTTCTTATTGTTACACATGATTTTGGTCACTCTGATGATGTCTCAACAAGTGATGTATTCAGGCTCCCACAAGGACTTTTTGCCTGAGAAAAGTGATTGTTGTCTCCTTCCAAAAAACACATTTTTAAGATGAGTTCGCAGGCTGCCTATGTTACAGGGTGCGAAAATCCCTGATTCTCGCAGGCCACCTACACTTAGGGTGCGAATTGTTCGCAGTCTGCACTATAGTTAGGGTGCGAACCTATTTTTAAGCTTGAAGAAGAGAAGAGGTCAGGAAGGTTCTAGAAGGGAATCTTCTAGAAAATGAGTTGGCATTCGGATGGTTGGCATCCTACTGAATTCTCAGATTTGGTGGGATCATCCTCATCCATGTAACCATCCCTCCTTCTCTTATATATTGATAGGTTTCTCATGGAAATGGTTAAGCAAGATTGAATGAAGATGTGATGAAAGAATTGTGTGAAGAACTCTGCTTGGACAGAAGCTTGAAGACTCTATTTGGTCTATCAAGTTGCACTAGACCTTCTTCATGCAAGTGCAGAGCAAGTGTGTGTGTTGGAACCAAGGGTCACTGAAAGGAAGCTTGCGACATCAAAGTGATCTGGTTGTATCTTCTACTTTCATTTAATATAATACAACGACATGTCCGCACTTACCGATTTATCCGATAACAAAAATTGTGACTCCACTGGGGATACAACCCATTTTGGTGGTTTTTTCTTGGCCATTTTCTCTTGACCTACCCTTTTTCATTCCCATCAGTCTCTGAGTCTTGAGGATACCCTTATAGACTCCCTGGATCCAAAAGTTCCCTCAAAATTTCTATCATTTTTCCAAAATTTGCTTCATTACAAACCTTCTCGCACTACAGCTTTCTATAGCCTACGAGAATAACTAAGGTTCTCACCCCAGCGTTCAGTTCAGTGTGAACTTCTCTCACCCTGCCTTTGTCTAGCCTGCGAGAATCCTTAATTCTCGCACTGTACTCCACTGCTAGCCTGCGAACTCACTTGTAAAATTTTTGGATTAAGTATTTTTGTCTCCATATGCCCAGATTGGTTTGTGTGTCTGGAAAGAAATTCTCTAGCCAGTGATTGAATGTTTCTTGACTTCAAATCTCGTGAATGATTAGTTTTTGGAAATCGAAAGCTCTTTCTTGTTCATTTTTCTCAATTTTTACTTTTGGACCTTTTCTTAACAGGGGTATAATCTCCGATTCTGAAATCCGAGTGCTTGTTTGGTCGGGAGCCTTTGATTGGATTAAAAGTTGAGATTAATTGTCCTTTTCAATTACTTATTACTTGGAAAATTGTTACCCATGTGCATTTGAAGAGACTGGTCTTGTCAATTTGTTATTTTTGTCTTCATTGAAAGATCGATTTGGGTGTTTGTTGTGTATTTCTTTTTTGTTGGTTGCTTACTTTTTCTTAGTTCCATCCATGTTGCTTGGTTTCTAATAAAAATTAAAGACATTTTGTTTTTAAGCAATTTTTATTCGAAAATATTGGCATTCAAGTATTGAAAGAGAACGAATAGAGAATTTTCATTGTTCATGGTTGTTTGATATTACATTTCAGACAAGATCATACATCGTAGTTCACATTGTTCCAGAAAACTCCTATTTCCCTCCTGTAAATAGGATTCATTGAACAAAAATTTGTATCATTCATTCCTATTTATGCATTGTTGGGTTATAGTCTTACACAACATCGGTTTCATTTCCATCTCCTTTTGAGTAACAACACCCTTTAATAATATTGCACAATTTTAAAAATTCAATTAGTAACTTTTTCTAGGGCTCTTGTACACCAACATTAGCTAGTCTAGAGATTTGGAATAGGCAGTGAGACACACTCTCCAAAGCACAAAACACATAATAGCATCTTGTGATAAGGAGTGTCAAATTCCACTTGCAGCATTTTTTCCTGGGCAGCCCTTCTCACACATTGGTCAAACCTGAGGTCACATTGAGATTGACAGAATTACTCACCCTGCTTTGTTGATATCAGTGTAGAGATTTCACATATTACGGGGGTCACTTGAAGGTATACCCTCAATGATGAGTGGAAGCCTCTCAAGCTGATTTCGGGCTAGATACCCTGCCCTTGCATGTGGATAGGATTGTCGACTGTTCCCCCAGGCATTATTGTTGTTGGTGGTAACCTTAGCAGCCTATATTCTTAGGGTCTTACATGAGGTGACTTTGAAGGGGTAAGTCTTCACGGTACCTAGAATCGACGTTGGCTAGACTCACTCGGGCTCCTTGGAGGGTATACCTACGAATGTGTGTGGGAGTTTGCACTAGGGTGTAAGTCTGTTAAGCAGGTCGTCAATGCAACTTTTCTGCCCTGGCATGGCCCCTTCTTGTCTCGTCATTGAGACATTGAATTTCATCACCAACTAGTGACTTCGGAATTAGAAGGTCTTGTTTTCTTGGTTTTGCTTCCTAGATTTTATTAGCGCATGCTGTTTGTTTACCCAAGTTGACCATAGAATTTCTTTCGTAAAATTCTAACTCGATCACAATTGACCCTCCACGTCGTTCAATTAGAATGCAAGGCCTACCCCCATAAGATCTGGAAGGTTCTCAACCCTTTCCTACCAACTCACTGGAGGGCTCTCCTCAACAGAGTGAATTCCAAGACATTTCCACTCCACCAGTGGAAAGAACAAACTCTTTAGAATGGTTCCGAATTACCAATTCTCGAGAGGACCTCCGACTTCCTCCCAACTCCGAGAGACGTATTGTGCGAGTGAATTCTTCCAGAGATATAGTTGTTCAGTCTTCTAGATCACCAACCGGACCCTTCATAGGACATGAGGGTCAAGATCCTTTTTGGACTATTGGCATTTTTAGATGGGATCTCTTTGGCTCAAGAGCAGGCGTTGATATCACTGTCGCACCTGAGATGCCTGAAACATCTGATCTAGACGCAGTACCTTTTACTACTGCCTATTATTTTATTGGTATAGACGCTCCGCCAGCTAACCACTTCTTGACTATCCCTCTACAAATGGTCCATTACATAATGGTCCCTGATACTACGAATCCTCACACCGGGATTACAGCTGCTAGCCAAGCCCCCATTGGCACACCGCTTTCACCCAGATTCACCCCAACCTTTTCGCCTAGATATCATGCGTTGAATGCTTCTATTCCTGCTCCTACACAAACCTCGTCCGGGACTGCTGGCGTTTCCACTCCCTTTGGGCACCATCTTGTTCCCGATTTTATTTCGACATTTCCTCGACCCCCTTTCAGAGGACCTCTTACATCCTCTATCGGAGGCATCGACCCTAGTGGCACCATCCCATCTTTCACACCTAATTACAAGATTTATGTGGGTGGACAATTTCACCAAGGAGGCCAAACCCAATCCCCTTTTGTAGGACAAATCCCAATAGGGACACAACCCCCGATTGGAGGGAAACCCCCACTGACCCCACCCTATGGACAAAACATACCTCCATCCTTGGCTCAATATTGGAATTATCTTATACAACATAATCCTCACTCGACTGGGGGGAAACAACCTCAATATAACTCCGACATACCCCCTAGTACAGGCCAACCATATCCAGGAACGTCTAATCCTATTTGGGGCTCGAACGCTCAACCCCACGCCCCTGTTCAAGTGTACAACCCTATGAATTACTTGCCTCCACACCAACCATCGAATATTCCTGGATCTTTTCATTATATGCAAACTTCTTATGGTCCCACTGGTCTACCGACGGGACTCCCTCCCCAAAGTCACCAGTACCCACATGTGAATAGATAGTTACCCTTCTTAGCCACCTTGGACCTCCCTGATCTGTCGAGGATTTTAAATGATCTAATCTATCACTCTCCTTAATGGCTCGCCATACAGGCCAAACTATGATCCGACATCCCTAAATTCGATGGTAAACTGGGAGAGGACCTAAACAATCATGTAATGACTTTTCACCTTTGGTTCTCATCCAACTCTTTGATGGATGACTCTATTCGTTTACACCTTTTTCAGAGAACCCTCATAGGTTCTACCGCGAAGTGGTATATAGAATTACCACGAGGCTTCTTCACCGAATTAAACACCCTCACTATGGCTTTCCTCACCCACTACCAGTTACTGATCCGCTACGAAACTGGAACCGAGATTTTGATTTCTTTCAAACAAAGCAAAGCCACTCATATCTCTGATCACATTCATGAGTGGTGACGAAGATGACGTCTCATCAAACTCGAACATCCGGATTAGTTGATGGTAGAGTGGTTCACGAAATCATTCATGAATGACATCGCTTGTGACATCACCATGGGTGGACTTGTCACAGAAGAACAGGAAATCAGTCGTGCTCAATACCTCAACCTCGCTTTCTCACAAATGGGTACTCTTTACAACTTACTCCATGACGCACCTCGTTCTTCTACTTCCGCTACTTCAACTACTCATGTTCCTTCTCATGCAGCTGACGGTGTGATTGGCACTTTCCATGCCCAAACTCATTCAATTCAAACCTCTAGCAACAACCCCAAACCCATTTCTTCTAATGTTCAAAATGCTTAGTCTCCTACCCCTCCCACCGGAAAGACTTCTGAGGTAAACTCTATTCAATCTACCCCCGCCGGAAAAAATAAATCCAAAAAAGGAAAGCATAAGAACAAGGAGGATAAAAATAATCCTCAATCTAAGAAACCAAAACACTACATGTTGACAATAGGGATAAGCGCAAACCCCGATACCCTTGTCTTATCTGTGGTGATGATCACTACACTAAGGATTATCCATGAGGAGTCGAGGTTACTAATTTCCTTCAAGGGACCACGAAACCCTCTACTTTGGCTGTATTGTCACAACCCTTCCCCTCTCAACAACAGGCCCAATTGGTCATTCATGAACAACCTTCCCCCTCCAATACATCCTATGTCTTAATGTGTATAGGTGATTCAAAGAAGAATGGCATCACACTTACCACTCGAGCCAAAGATTATTCTTCCTCCAAAGAGAAGGATGATGCAATACCTCCTTCGTTGGTCCAACCATCTCCCATGAATCCACCTACCAACGGTCCTCTTCATCTCAAATGACCAAGCCTAGATACAGTCCTTCGCCCTCCTTCTAAGGGTGTTTTTTGAAAATTGGCTTTCAATCCTCATGCATGTGATGTCCAGAACTACAGTATTGTCGAAGATTTGGCCCAAGCACCGTCCGCGATGTCAGCCCTCGAAGTCCTTTAGAGTTGTCCTATACAATGGAAGGCACTGTTGAAATCTATTGGTGGAATCGACCCTACGGATACAAATTTAATAATTTTTTACTTGGAAGATCACATTCCAAGGTTACCCCCTCAACTCGCATTCCAAATACAATTTATTGTCTCCGAAAAAAACATTTGTCGAACAGTTATTGATGAGGGTGCCTCGATGTGTGTCATGTCTATTACCTACTGGAAATCCATTGGCTCTCCTCCTTTGACCGAATCCCACAACACGCCCAAAGCCTTCAATGGCTCTGGTTTTAAGCCTTATGGTGTACTCCCGTCTTTGCCTATTACGTTAGAAGGAAAAACGGTCAACGTTGAAGTGGAGGTCTTTAACGCTCCTCTCAATTACAACCTTCTACTTGTTTGTAGCTGGATCAATTCCATGTGTGCAGTTTGTTGGTCACTATAATTGCTTAATTAATTTCAATAAACCAAGTGAAACATAAATTATCAACCCAGGGAAGTCTTTTGTTTCAAAGATAGCTGCGCACTATATATGCTCAATTCCAAAAGCACTTAGTGTTGTAGTAAGGAAATCATTCTATCTAACTTGCTGAAATGAACTGAAGCT
>ML809282.1:176604-208300 GCA_009831015.1 Picea engelmannii | reverse complement strand
CACTTGTTTATGGTACAGGTTGATTACAGGTTGGTGCATGGTTGATGCACTTGTTTATTGTACAGGTTGATTACAGGTTGGTGCATGGTTGATGCACTTGTTTATGGTACAGGTTGATTACAGGTTGGTGCATGGTTGATGCATTTGTTTATGGTACAGGTTGTTTACAGGTTGATGCATGGTTGATGCATGGTTCAGATTTATTGGTACAGGTTTACATAGGTATATCTCACAGTGATAGTGTGACAGTGGTTCCATCATTCTACTTCTACTTTAGGGTGGAAGGACGGGGCAAGGACAGGTGGTTGTAGCCACCTTCCGGTTGTAGCCGGAGAACATTGGGGGTTGTAGCCTCCTTTTGGTTGTAGCCAGAGATTTGGGGAGTTGGAGCTTCCCTCAGGTTGTAGCCTGAGAAACTAGGGGGTTGGAGCCTCCTTCCAGTTGCAGCTGGAATACAAAAAAAGTTGGTGCTTCCAATGAATTTAATTCTTCAAGACATATAAGAAAAAACATTCTGTGGTTTTTTCCCGATTTGGGTTTCCACGTAAAACACTGGTGTACTATGTATGTGTATGATTGTTCATTTGTTCATTTCTTATTTACTCTTCAGTTATTGGATAATAATGCTTCATTGATATAGCACTTGGATTATATGGTTAAAAGGGATTAAATTTCTCTATTACTGATTCACCCCCCCTCTCAGTAATCCAACAAAATATCCCCCCCTTTGTCATCAATGAAAAAGGTATCTTTCCATCTGGGGTTGCTTCCCCTAACTGAACCGTCCTTGGGGATACTCCCCTGACTGAACTCTTCCTGAAACTAATCTCCCGACCTGAATTGTCCTCTTTATGGTGCTTCCTCGTGTAAATATAAAACATATAAGATAAGAATTCAAAAGCATTCATTTTGGAGTAGAAGTAACTTCGAGTCTCTGGTTAATATACTCAAAGGCTTCCCGTGGAAGTGGTTTTGTAAATATGTTTGCCACTTGTTTTTTTGTGCCCACATATTCAACTCTGATGTTCTTTTCTACAACCTGTTCCCATAGAAAGTGATACTTGATTAGAATGTGCTTCGTCTTAGAGTGCATCATAGGGTTCTTTGAGATACTTATGGCACTTGAATTATCACAATAGATTGGAATGGGCTCATCATACTCAACCTATATATCTGTCAAAGTTTGTTTCATCCATAGAACCTGTGTACAACATGTTGTTGTTGCAATATACTCTGCTTCAGTTGTAGATAAAGATATTGATTATTGTTTCTTGCTTAGCCATGATACTAAACACTCACACAAGTAGAACACTTCTCTACTGGTGCTTCGTCAGTAATCAATACAACCTACCCAATCTGCATCTGTGTAGGTAATAAGTGATAGATCCTTTCCTTTTAGATACCATAATCCAAACTCTTTTGTTCCTTTAAGACATCTAAAAATCCTCTTCATTGCTAATACATGTGATTCCTTTGGTGCCTCTTTAAATTGTGCCACCTATCCAACTGCCCGCATTACATATGGGCTGGATGTTGTCACATATAGTAGGCTACCAATCATTGACCTGTATTACCTCTGATCTGTGGAATTTGAATCATCATATTTGCTTAACTTGCAATTGGTTTGCATGGGAGTGATAATTGGTTTGCAATCTTTCATTCTGAACCTCTTTAGCATTTCTCTGATATACTTGGTTTGAGAAATAAAAATTTCTTTGTTGCTTTGACGTTTATGAAGTCCCAGAAAGAAGGATAGTTCTCCAAGTAATGACATTTCAAATTCATTATGCATATCCTTTGAAAATTTTTGTCTTAACCTGTCATCATCACTACCAAAAATAATATCATCAACATAAAATTCAATTAATAAAATATTATCTTGACTTACCTTGATGTAGAGGTTATTGTTTGCACTTCCTTTTCTGAACCCTACCTATTATAGATATTTATCTAGTCTAGAGTACCATGCTCTAGGAGCCTATTTTAGACCATACAATGCCTTCTTTACTTTACACACATAATATGCATTCTCTGACAACTGAAATCCTTCTGGTTGTTCAATGTAGACTTCTTCTTCAAGTTCCCCATTCAGAAAAGATGATTTTACGTCCATCTGATACACTTTAATATTTTTGGAGCATGCATAAACTAAAAGCAATCAGATTGCTTCCATTCTGGCAACTGGGGAAAATGTCTCTTCAAATTCGATTCCTTCAACTTGTGCATATTATTTACATACCAATCTAGTTGTGTTCCTTGTAACCTATCCATCTTCATTCGATTTATTCCTGTAAATCCACTTTGTGCCGATCACATTCTTATCCTTTGGTCTTGGAACCAATTCCCAAGTGTCATTTTTCTCTATTTGATCCAATTTTTCATCCATGGCCTTATTCCAAAATTCATCCTTGTTGGCCTCTTCAAAATAGGTTGGTTTAATCGTAGATGTGAGTGCTAGGTGTGTTTGTTCTGGTGAACACATTCTTCTTTTAGTCTCAACTTCTGCATCTTTGTTTCTGATAATCTGATCTGAAGGATGATTCTTCTGTACTTGTCTGCTAGGTGTCTTTGGAGTCATTTTCTGAACTTCTTTTCTTATTCTATCAGATCCTCTTCATCTTCCCCTTCTTTTTCATCTTTTGTTTCTTCTTCGTAAAGTTGTTCCATTGATTCATTTTCTTCTTCCTTCAATTCTTGTCTACCTGTTTCATCAATTATTAGGTTGATTCTTTCCACAACTTTGTTCAATCTTAGGTTGTAACACTTGTATGATTTTCTTGTACTTGAATAACCAACAAGTACTCCTTTGTCCACACAAGAATCAAGCTTTCCCATTCTGCCATCTTCTCTTTTGATGTAGCATTTTCTTCCAAAAACTATAAAGTGCTTCACATTTGCTGGTATTCCTTTCCATAGCTCATAGGGAGTTTTTGCAGTGTTGTTTCTGAGCATTAATCTGTTTTGAATGTGAATTGTTGTATGCAATGCCTGTTTCCAAAAAATATATGTCAATTTGGAATCCATTAGCATTGTTCGAGCCATTTCCTGTATTGTCCTTTTCTTTCTTTCAACAACTCCATTCTGTGGAGGTGTCCTAGCAACGGAGAATTTCCTTTTTATTCAATGAATGTTGCAGTAGTCCATAAATTCCTTTGAAGTGAACTCTCCTCCATTACCAGATCTTAAGAATTTGATTTTTGAATCCATTTCATTTTCAACCATTTCCTTGTAGATCTTTAAGTTTTCAAAAGCTTCTGACTTATTCTTGAGAAAGAAAACTACAATCATTCTTGTATAATCATTAACTAATAACATAAATTATTTCTCACCTTTTAAACCCTTTGTTGTATTTGGTCCAACTAGATCAGTATGCACAATTTTCAGTGGTCTTGTCGTTGAATATTCCTTTGATTTGAACCTAGTCTTTGTTTGCTTTCCTTGTTGACAATGCTTGCATAAAGTGTTGGTTGGTTTCGTGATCTGGGGCATTTCTCTGACTGCTTCTCTTTTGCTGACTTTGAAAAGGTTATCAAAATGTATGTGACCCATTATTGTGTGTCATAGTCAACTTTAATCTTCCTTTCCTAGACAACACTTTTCATTTCCAATTTCACTTAACCCATATATGTTGCTTGAAGTTCTCGCAGCTGTAGCAATCAATTTTCTTGAACCTTATTTTATTATCTCACTCTTTTGTGAATTGAAAGTAACTTTATGACCTTAGTCACACAGTTAACTCATACTTAGAATATTATGTTTCATATCTTCTACTAGTAGAACATTTCCTGCCTTTGTATTCTTGTTCCCAATTCTGAATGTTCCTTTTCCAATGATTTTGGATGAATCATCATTTACGAAGGAGACTGATCCATCTCTTTCATTTCTTAATGTAAGAAACCTGTCTCTATCACCTGTCATGTGTTTTGAACAACCACTGTCAACATACCAACCACGTTTCTTCTACTTAGCTTGTAGACTGAGTGTGCATTCTTCATTGCTATATTGATTCTACTTTCTTATCCATGTCCTTTTATGAGGTTCATGTCTATGATTGTTGTTGTTCTGTTGTGGTTCTCTATGAGGGATTGTCATTCTGCAATCTTTGGCCATGTGTCCAAAGTTTTTACACTTGTAGCATTCCACTTCAGTGATCAATGATTCAAACATGTTGTAACTTATTCTCTGTGTTTCATTAGGATTTCTTGGATAACCCTTTTGTGTATGACTTTCAAAGTTGTTTATGTTCTTGTTGTTAGCTCTGCAATTCACAACTTTATGTCCTGTTATCCCCGATTTCTAGGGATAACTAGGAGATCATGTCTCGAGGCCCACAGGTCCTAGACATGGAGTATCGAGAGTAGGATTGACCTGAGCATGGCCCTAGAGGGCCCATCTTTTTTCTTCTTCGCCAGATTTGTCCTATCAGCAGCAACAGCATCCGTCACCTTCGTCTTGGACCTGTATCAGAGAAGACTCTTGCTCCATGAGGTAATTATTCCAGGTATCATGGTATGTGTCATATTTGATCATTATAACTTTCAGATATATGCATCAGATTCCTTTTATTTCTGACAACTGCTTGGACCTTACATTAACCCACTTGACCATGGTTGGGGGAAAAGACAGGGTACCCTAGTAAGCTTGTACCCATAGGCTTTGGTTTTCCACTGGGGGATTTTGAAGGGCCATCGTCCGCTCTCATCATATCATCACTCTTAAATCTTATCTCCCACTCATCTTCCCCTTTCCCCTAGTCCGAACATTAGGATGAACTGTTTGTGGGGTTACATCTTATCTCATGGGAAGAAGGGGCTAAAGGCCTAGAAGGTAAAAGAAGCTGGTAAAAGATAAAAGCCATAAGAATAAAACCTAGAGATGTCTCACCCAGGGATCCCCGAGAAGGAAATAAAAAGCCTCTTAGCAATAAATAAGAGGGACCCAAAGAAAAATAACAAAACAAGACCTAGACAAGAGGATGGGGGATCTCATCACAAGCCATCCCATTATGTTCATGGGTACCTAGCAGTGTGAAATTTCCATTATCTGGTTACCATGCCAGGGTAGTGGCCTTTGGTTGCATGGCTAGGGGAGAGGGGGTCTCATCACGAGCCAACCTCATCATTTTTGTAAAATTACTTGTGGGTAACACTGTCAGCTCTGGTCACCATGCCAAGGCAATGTCCTCTAGTTATACCTTGAGATAAATAAGAAAAGCAATAAAGAAAAGAAAGAATAAAGGAAATAAAGGGCTTGGAAAGAATTGCATCCATGACAGGTACAACTCACCTTCTACAAAGGCACCCAAAGGTATTATCACCCCTGTCTTTCACTCTACCCATATGTCTGGACATCCCTTGACCACATCACCTCGTATTACATGGATTGGATGATATCCTCTGGAAACTTTCCTTCTCCTATGGATGCTAGCCTAATAGAGTGTTTTGTCTTTTTCTTCGGCTTTTTATAGTAGGTCATTGTAATGTCTTTGAGCTATTGGATGATGTATCGGTGGTTTTATGCATGTGTTTGATAAATTTAATGATGAAATGTGATTGACATTGCTATGATCCCTTTGACCGATGAGCCCATGGAAGGAATTTTTTTTTATGTGCAGGACCATACCCGACAGATAGGTACCAGTAGACCTTTACACATGGGGAGATGATTAGCTCAGACCTCCATGGGGCTGAAGAGCCCATCAGATGGTTGTTGGCATCCCATCAGGGGTAGAGACAGGACAATGATTAGATGAGCCTTTGCACCTGAGAAGAAGAAGGACGTTCCATCCAGGACACTTTGGCTGAGCCCAGCCCAGGGGGGTTGATCCACTTCAGGTTGAACTTTACCTTTTGATGGCCTAGGACTCCTTCGAGGGGCCACTGACGTCATCTTCAGTGTATGGTAGTTAGACATGGCAACTGACACGTGTGGCAAGGTTTGGAGGCCTAAAAAGGGCCAACGTTTTTTCATTTGTGTTGTATTTTTCCCTAAAGAGGGCCAACGTCTCCCTCAGGAGGGCTTGACGTCATGCTTATGCTCATTTAGGGATTTTAATTTAACATTTTAATGTAAAAACAATATGATTTGGGTTTGTAGCCTTGTCGGCTATTTTTAATGATCTAAATTTAATTATAGGTCATGAAACAATATATATTGAGGATGTTTTCCCCTCATTTGAACATAACACAACAACTCACACTTGTGAGGTCTGATTTTTGTGCCCTTATTGGGTATTTGGTCTTTAAAAGTGAGGTGCACTTGTTGATGGGATGCTTTTCTTGGCATATTTTGGCATTTCTCTTGAGGAAGGTTTACAACTAGGGTTTGCACATGCTTTTCTTCATGATATGTAAGTGTTATTCCTGCAAAACTTCTTGATTGAATGGTTGTAGGTTAGTATTCTTGTATTAACTTATAAATTTGTTGATTTTAAAACCCTAGGTGGCAAGTACACAAGTAGGTCCTTGTCATATGTCCCCTTAGAGAGAAATATTCATCCATTGAAGGAGGAAGATAGAGCCTAGCCTTTGCTACACTCATCTAACTTCTCCCCTTAAGCTAGTTTTGATTTTAAAGGTTAAAAGGAGGGTGACATCCTAGGCCTAGGTTATCTACACCCAGGGTCGTCCATCTTTTAGGGTTTAGTGATAGAGACTTGTCTTTACAACACTCTCCCTCATTAAATCCTCTTGTTTTGACCCTCTTCTTATGCTAGTTGTTTACCAAATTTGAACTAAAGAAGGAGGAAAGAGAACGAGGCCTTTCTTAAGAAACACCGGAGTGAGCCTCTTTCCCTTAGGGTTTTGATTCTAGGGCCCTACCATTGCAACACTCTAGAACCCTTCCCTCTCATATTTAGCCTGTTACCCCTTCAATTTTGTTTCCTCTCCTTTATTGAATCCATATACCGTTAGGCACTGATCTTAGGCACACAACGTTGAGGTCATAGTGTCCAAAACAAACTCTTAAAACATTAATCCTTGAAACCCTAACTAACAAACTAACCCTAATTAAGGATGACGTCACAGTTGGTTATCCCATCTTGATGCATCAAGTGTTTATTATAAGCAATTAGATGATGGTTAAAGGCATTTATTGAATGAATGGTTTACTATATACATTGTTTGCTGCATCATCTCAAGAGTTATTGGTGAATTGATATTTTACATTGTTGTATTGATAAAACTTTTATCTCATTGATATCTATTGTTTCATTTCTTATATATGAATTGTCGGATAAATACATGAAGTACTAACCCTTTGAGTTATAGCCTGCATATATATATTGTATTGCTCTTGTCTTGTTCCAGGTAGGTGTTTTCAGTTAGGCATACACTTCATTTATTGGCTGATTAGCCGGATTATCTGACCTTTGGTGGTAACCTGTGAGGAGGAAACTTTTCCTTGACTCTTATACTTTAGCCTCTTCAAAACCCCAGGTTGTCGAGGACGTCTCCCTTGGGCTAACCTCCCTAAACAGAAAGAACCTCCCCATTGAGGTGACATTGGGTGGGGAAGGTTCATGTTACGCCAGTTTGGCCTCAATTCCCTAGCCATTTGACCTAGCTACAAACTGTGCGATAACATTTTGGCATCGTTGCTGGGGAAACTGAGTCAAGCTTCCTCAACGACAAATCTTTTGGTAAGCCTTGCCTCAAATACCTTTTCTTACAAGCTTACCTGGCGACTCCACTGGGATTTTATTCCCCTTTCCTTTGATAGTTTCAAGTAAATTATCTGGCGACTCCATCATGACAACCCGTAGTGGGCAACAATACTCAAATCCCTCTACTGTGGTCACTATAACTTTAATAAGCTCTGCACCCCCAATTAATCATGATCCTCACAAATGGACTTACTCAAAGAGTTTCAACTGTTTCGACTTCAGTATCACCCAAGGGGGTCTGCATGACTTACCTGAGGATGCAAACTCTTGGTTACCTTTCTTCTCAGGAAAAGGCATCCCTGGAAACTCGCATTGGACCCAATTTTGCGATAGTTTTGATTTTCATTTGGCTGGTCGAGATCACCCTGATGTCTTCATGAGGCTCTTTGCAAGTTCCCTTATAGGATATGCTAAAGTTTGGATTTATAGGTGTCCTAAAGGAAGCATAAAAAACCCCGAGGAACTACAAAAGGCCTTTAAAATAAGGTGGTGTGATAGTGAGCATTCACAAGACATTTTTTCCCAATACTCTAGCATTTGCAAAGGACCCTGTGAGAGTGTCATAGATTTCAGTGATAGGTTCAACCTTCTCCTCAAAAGGGTCCAATCAAAGGTGGGCTCAGAACAAGCCATCATCAATCACTTCTTTTCCTCCTTAGAAGGAACTGTGCAATTCAACATTAAGGATCAATCACCAACAACTTTAGAAGAAGCACAAGACCTGGCCTTTTAGATTCAAAGGATCCTTGATTTTGATGATTACATTCATCAAAGAAATCTTACACAAAATTGTGAACTATGGGATCCTGGTAATGAGCCTATGGTGGAACCTAAACCCCCAAGGATCCTTCGGGTTGAACTCACTCCCGCTAAGAGGAAATGGAGCTTCTCCCATGAAGGTGTTATGCCTTCCCAAGAAACCCCTTTGAAAAGGATCCATCTTAAGGATAAATTTGAGGCTACCTTACCCGAAAATGTTGGGCCAAATCTTCCTGAAGATTTCTCTCTCTTTATCCACCAAGTGGGACACCCTGTTTCCGAAGTTTGCGAGTTCACACCTTTTTATATCTCCCTCCGAGTTGATTCTCTTCTTCACAACTGTCTCCTACACCCAAGTGCCACAACCAACATGATGACAGAAGAAGTTATGCATCAATTAGGTCTGGCAATTTCACAAGCAAATACCGAAGGTGGCTTTGCGAAAGGAATCATTAATAACCTCGAGGTGGCTTTCGACTCTTGCCCTAGTGCCCCTTTCTTGATAAATGTGGTCATCATAGATGATGTAAACAATTTCAGGATTATTCTTCATAAAGATCTCATAGACCACTTGAATGGAAGTATTTACGAGAAGCAATCCAAAGCAACCATCCCTCATCCTGGAGGAGGATTCTTTACTGTCTATAACGAGCCCCTCGTTGTCTCCCCTATTGAGACCTCTAATGAAGCAAATGACCAACTTTTATGCATCAATAGTTGCCTTAATTATTGGTTCATCCAGGAAGGGAAGTTGGATATGGATACCGTTGAAGAAACCGAAGGAATCTAGACTTTGGAATTCGATGGATCACACTCAAGCTCTGGATCAGGCGATGGAGTGGTTTTAACAGCCCCTTCAGGTGAGGTATTTTACCATTCATATAGGCTGGAATTCCATTGCACCAACAATGTGGCCGAGTATGAAGCCTTGATTCTAGGACTCAATCTAGCGATTGACAAAGGTGTTACAATCCTGGAAGTAAAAGGGGACTCAGACCTCATTGTGTCACAAATTTTGATGAGATTTACCACTAAAAATGAAAAGTTGAAAAAGTATTGAGATGTGGCTCAAACCCTTTCAAAATCCTTCAGAAAAGTGTCGATCAAAGTTGTTCCTTGAGAAGAAAACCACATGGTTGATGCTTTGGCTGTCTCAGCCTCTACTTTACAACCATGTGAAGGACCTTTTCACGTCCTATGCAAGATGGAGGTTCTTTTTAGGCCCTCTGTTCCCGACAATTTGGAGCATTGGCAGGTGTTCAAGGATGATGATCAAATTATCAGATTCATGGAAAACAAAAAAGAATTTACCGATTCGCAAGTTGCTTTCCTGGCTGACTTTATGGATTTAGAAGTCATCAACCTGCAAAACAATACCTTACCAAAGGGTTGTATTTCCCTAGAAAACCTTTTTGACGGGCATGATGTTTTCAAGGGAAAGAGAACCAAAAAGCAAGTTGAAGAAGCCCTGGAATTCAATATCGGTACAGAGATGGACCCAAGGATGGTCAAGATAGGAAAGGGGACCACTGAGAAAGAAAGAAATTAGATACTAGTGCTCATCAGAGAATTCAGAGATACCTTTGCTTGGAACTATGATGATTTGAAGGCCTATAGGGGGGATGTCATCCAACACGTCGTACCTTTGGTAGAAGGAGCCAAGCCATTCCGACAAAAGCTAAGGCATATCAATCCAAAGTTGGAAAGTCAGATACAAAAGGAGCTTCAAAATATGGTTGACGCTTGTATCATAGCCCCTATCAAGTACTCTTCTTGGATGTAAAACTTGGTAGTTGTTCGAAAGAAAAATGGTGATATCTGCTTGTGTGTTGATTTCCGCAACCTCAACCAGTTGTCTTTAAAAGATAATTATCCACTCCCGAACATGGAACATTTGTTTCAGCGGGTCACAGGAGAAGGGATGATGTCTATGCTAGATGGGTTCTCAGGATACAACCAAGTCTTACTCAAAAGGGAAGACCAACTTAAAACTGCATTCACTACACCTTGGGGAACTTTTATGTACTTAAGGATGTCGTTTGGTATTATGAATGATGGGGCCACTTTCCAGAGAGAAATGGACTTTGCCTTCAGATACCTCATACAAAAAATCATAGAAATTTACCAAAATGACCTTACAGTTGTGTCCAAGGATAGAAAAGATCACCTCTCCCACCTTAGGATTGTTTTTGAGCGATGTAGAAAGTATGGTATCTCACTAAACCCTAAGAAATCTATTTTTGGGATTAACGAAGGAAAATTGTTAGGGCATGTGGCCTCACAGGGAGGAGTCTCCATTGACCCTGAAAGAGTCCAGTCGATCAAGGATGTCCGCCCTCCGGCCAACAAGAAAGCCCTGCAATCTTTTCTTAGAAAAATCAACTTCATCCGCAGATTTGTGCCAAATTTTGTTGAGAGGATAAAACCATTGAGCGCTCTACTGAAAAAGGATGTTACTTTCACGTGGGGAGATGAGACCAACAGAGCTTTTGAAGATATCAAAAATTCTATCTCCCAAGCCCCCGTCTTGATTAGTCCTGATTTTTTGCGAGATTAAATAATATTCTCGTTTGCATCCCAGGATACTATTGCAGGTTTCCTAATGAAAAAGGACGATGATAACTATGAACATCCCATGGCCTTTATGAGCAAATTCCTAAGAGACTCAGAGTTAAACTACTCCATCACAGAGAAACAAGCCTATGCCTTGGTCAAATCCCTCAAACACTTCAAGAACTACATCAGTTACAATAAAATCAAGGCTTATGTCCCATACCCAGCTATGAAGGACGTTTTATCACAACACGACTGCATGGGTACTCGAGGAAAGTGGGTTTCAAAAATCCAGGAGTATGACTTAGAAATAAAACCCACCAAGATAATAAAAGGACAAGGTTTGGCCCAAATGTTGACTGAAAGCAATCAGGAAGCCATACAGATGGGTGAGAATGAGCAAGTAAATGTAATGATCAGTGAACTAGAACATGACGAGTGGTATTCCGATATCATTTATTATCTAAAGAACTTGTCTTACCCTAATCATTTAGTGGATTACAAGAGAAGGGCTTTGAGATTAAGAGCTATGAAATATTGCCTGACTAAAGATGGACTGGGATGGAAAAATCCTGATGGCGTTATACTTCGATGTGTAAACAAGTAAGAGGCAAAGAAGATATTGGAAGAATTGCACTTTGGGCATTGTGGTGGACATTTTGCTGCTCGTACTACTGCCCATAAGATCTTGAGGGTCGGATATTATTGGCCAACACTCTTTTCAAACACTTACCAGCACGTTCAATATTGCCAACCTTGCCAGTACTTCTCCGGCAAACCAAGACTCCCAGCACAACCCTTGAAGCCGATGGTAGTAGAGGCACCCTTTCAACAATGGGGTTTGGATTTTGTTGGGGAATTCAAGGACAATTCAAGTAATGGCTATCGGTGGATCCTAACAGCTACAGACTATTTCACTAGATGGGTTGAATCAATTCCTACAAAAAGGGCCACCGAGGAAGTATTCATGAACTTCTTGGAAGATTGGATCATAACTAGGTTCAGCGCCCCTTCTAAGATCACTACGGATAATGCCAAGGCTTTTAGCTCCTATGCTCTGGTAGAATTTTGTTTCAAATATGGAATTACCCTATCCCATTCCTCCAACTACTACCCACAGGGAAACGGATTATCAGAATCAACCAATAAGAACCTCATGAATATTCTAAAAAAGGTTGTCGGAGAAAATAAAAAGTCATGGGATAGCAAAATAAAATATGCAGTATGGGCGGATCGAATAACAACAAAAAATTCCACAGGGAAAACTCCTTTTGAGCTAGTATATGGACTTGAAGTGAAACTTCCTGTGAACCTCCAAATCCCTATCCTTTGGTTTGCTCAACAATACACCATAGATGCAGAAGCAATCCAAGGAAGGATCAATCAGTTGATATAACTAGATGAGACGCGGAGAGGTGCCTTGGGTCAAATGACGAGAAACCAAGAAAAGATAAAGAACACCTTTGATCATAAAGCCAAGGAAAGAAATTTCACCAAAGGATATCTTGTCCTACTATAGGATAAAAGAAACGAAAAGCCTAGTATGCACAAAAAATTTGACAGCCTATGGGGAGGCCCTTATAAAATCATGAGTTGTGCAGGTACGAATTCCTTCAACCTAGAAACCATGGAAGGAGAAATATTGAAACTACCAGTAAACACTTTACATATCAAGCGTTACTACACTCCAGACACCTGATTCCACAGGTAAGTATAGGTAGGTAGGCATTTTTCGTGTATTATACCATTTGCATTTCATGTTAGTTTGCTTCCTCACTTGCATTATTTATTGTTTATTTCAGTCACACACACACACACACACACACACACACACACACACACACACATATATATATATATATGCGGGGTGGCAATACCGCCCCACCTTGTTACTAATGCTATTTTTGAGTATGAGCAGGTCTGCAGGTTATGCCAGAAATGCTGAGGTTCTCATGCGCTCTACAGTGAGCACATGTCCCCGAGTTGGAGCCAGATGTTATCCACGATTTCTAGGGATAACTAGGAGATCATGTCTCGAGGCCCATAGGTCCTAGACATGGAGTACCGAGAGAAGGATTGACCTGAGCATGGCCCCAGAGGGCCCATATTTTTTCTTCTTCGCCAGATTTGTCTTGTCAGCAACAACAACATCCGTCACCTTCGGCTTGGACCTGTATCAGAGAAGACTCTTGCTCCATGAGGTAATTATTCCAGGTATCATGGTATGTGTCATATTTGATCATCATAACTTTCAGATATATGCATCAGATTCCTTTTATTTCTGACAACTGCTTGGACCTTACATTAACCCACTTGACCATGGTTGGGGGAAAAGACAGGGTAACCTAGTAAGCTTGTACCCATAGGCTTTGGTTTGCCACTGGGGTATTTCGAAGGGCCATAGTCCACTCCCATTATATCATCACTCTTACATCTTATCTCCCACTCATCTGCCCCTTTCCCCTAGTCCAGACATTAGGATGACCTGTTTGTGGGGTTACATCTTATCTCGTGGGAAGAAGGGGCTAAAGGCCTAGAAGGTAAAAGCAACTGGTAAAAGATAAAAGCCATAAGAATAAAACCTAGATATGTCTCACCCAGGGATCCCCAAGAAGGCAATAAAAATCCTCTCAGCAAGAAATAAGAGGGACCTAAAGAAAAATAACAAAACAAGACATGGCCAAGAGGATGGGGGGTCTCATCACGAGCCAGCCCATTATGTTCATGGGTACCTAGCAGTGTGACATTTCCATTATCTAGTTACCACGCTAGGGCAGTGGCCTTTGGTTGCATGGCCAGGGGAGAGGGGGTCTCATCACGAGCCAGCCTCATCATTTCTGTAAACATACTTGTGGGTAACACTGTCAGCTCTGGTCACCATGCCAAGGTAGTGTCCTCTAGTTAGACCTTGAGATAAATAAGAAAAGTAATAAAGAAAAGAAAGAATAAAGGCAATAAAGGGCTTGGAAAGAATTGCATCCATGACGGGTACAACTCACCTTCTACAAAGGCACCCACAAATATTATCACCCATGTCTTTCACTCTACCCATATGTCTGGACATCCCTTGACCACATCACCTCGTATTACATGGCTTGGATGATATCCTCTGGAAACTTTCCTTCTCCTATGGATGTTGGCCCAATAGAGTGTTTTGTCTTTTTCTTCGGCTTTGTATATTAGGTCATTGTAATTTCTTTGAGCTATTGGATGATGTATCAGGGGTTTTATGCATGTGTTTGATAAATTTAATGATGAAATATGATTGACATTTCTATGATCCCTTTGACTGATGAGCCCATGGAGGGCGAAGTTTTTGATGTGCAGGACCATACCTGACAGACAGGTACCAGTAGATTGATACACATGGGGAGATGATTAGATCGAGCCTCCATGGGGATGAAGAGCCCATCAAATGGTTGTTGGCATCCCATCAGGGGCTGAGACAGGACAGTGATTGGATGAGCCTTTTCACCTGAGAAGAAGAAGTACGTTCCATCCAGGACACTTTGGTTGAGCCCAGCCCAGGGGGGTTGATCCACTTCAGGTGGAACGTTACCTTTTGATGGCCTAGGACACCTCCGAGGGGCCCCTGACGTCATCTTCAACGTATGGCAGTCAGACAAGGCAGCTGGCACGTGTGGCAGGGTTTGGAGGCTTAAAAAGGGCCAACGTTTTGTCATTTGTGATGTATTTTTCCCTAAAGAGGGCCAATGTCTCCCTCAGGAGGGCTTGATATCATGCTTATGCTCATTTAGGGCTTTTAATTTAACATTTTAATGTAAAAAAAGTATGATTTGGGTTTGTAGCCTTGTCGACTATTTTTAATGATCTAAATTTAGTTATAGGTCATGAAATAGTATATATTGAGGATGTTTTCCCCTCATTTGAACATAACACAACAACTCACACTTGTGAGGTCTGATTTTTGTGCCCTTATTGGGCATTTGGTCTTTAAAAGTGAGGCGCACTTGTTGATGGGAGGCTTTTCTTGGCATATTTTGGCATTTCTCTTGAGGAAGGTTTACAACTAGGTTTTGCACATGCTTTTCTTCATGATATGTAAGTGTTTTTCCTGCAAAACTTCTTGATTGAATGGTTGTAGGTTAGTATTCTTGCATTAACTTATAAATTTGCTGATTTTAAAACCCTAGGTGGCAAACACACAAGTAGGTCCTTGTCATATGTCCCCTTAGAGAGAAATATTCAGCCATTGAAGGAGGAAGATAGAGCCTAGCCTTTGCTACACTCATCTAACTTCTTCCCTTAAGCTAGTTTTGATTTTAAAGGTTAAAAGGAGGGTTACGTCCTAGGCCTAGGTTATATACACCTAGGGCCGTCCATCTTTTAAGGTTTAGTGATAGAACCTTGTCTTTACAACACTCTCCCTCATTGAATCCTCTTGTTTTAACCCTCTTCTTATGCTAGCCGTTTGCCAAGTTTGACCTAAAGAAGGAGGAAAGAGCACGAGGCCTTGATTAAACAACACCAGAGTGAGCCTCTTTCCCCTAGGGTTTTGATTCTAGGGCCCTTCCATTGCAGCACTCTAGAACCCTTCCCTCTCGTCTTTATCCTGTTACCCCTTCAATTTTGTGTCCTCTCCTTTATTGACTCCATATACCCTTAGGCACTGATCTTAGGCACACAACGTTGAGGTCATAGTGTCCAAAAAAAACTCTTAAAACATTAATTCTGGAAACCCTAACTAACAAACTAACCCTAATTAAGGTTGACGTCATAGTTGGTTATCCCATCTTGATGCAGCAAGTGTTGATTATAAGCAATTAGATGATGGTTAAAGGCATTTATTGAATGAATGGTTTACTATATACATTGTTTGCTGCATCATCTCAAGAGTTATTGGTGAATTGATATTTTACATTGTTGTATTGATAAAACTTCTATCTCATTGATATCTATTGTTTCATTGCTTATATATGAATTGTCGAATAATTACATGAAGTACTAACCCTTTGAGTTATAGCCTGGATATATATATTGTATTGCTCTTGTCTTGTTCTGGGCAGGTATTTTTAGTTGGGCATACACTTCATTTATTGGCTGATTAGCCGGATTATCTGACCTTTGGTGGTAACCTGTGAGGAGGAAACTTTTCCTTGACTCTTATACTTTAGCCTCTTCAAAACCCCAGGTTTTCAGGGACGTCTCCCTTGGGCTAACCTCCCTAAACAGAAAGAACCTCCCCATTGAGGTGACATTGGGTGGAGAAGGTTCCTGTTACGCCGGTTTGGCCTCAATTCTATAGCCATTTGACCTAGCTACAAACTATGCGATAACATGTCCAAAATTATTACATGCATAATATAAACCAAAATATATAGTTTGATACCTAGGAGTTGAATATCTTCTGAAAGGAGGTGCTCTTATGAATCCTTCTTCTTCCTAAAAGCTATATGTTTATGTTGGTCGTTGATTCTGAAATCTGAATCTTCTTGGTGGAGGAGTGTCCCTGTAATTTTCTCTATAGAACTTCATATCCCCTTTGATTGTTTCTGCATAGATTTTTGGATATTTTGCTTGTTTTGTTGTTTTGGAGCTTGAATTTAGGGTCGGCTGGTGCTAGAGAATTCAGGGAGTTGGAGCTTCGTTCATGTTGGTTCCTATAAATTAGGGGGTTGGTGCCTCCTTCTAGTTGGTGTTGGAGAATTGGGAAGTTTTTGCTTCCTATGAATGTATTCTTGATATATAAAAGAAATCATTTTTTGGTTTTCTCCCATTTGGGTTTCCACGTAAATTTTGGTGTACTGTGCATGTGGTTATTTGATGTGATGATATTGCTTATGGTTATATGCTCATGATATATTGAATGCAATCCTAAATGATATACTACTGATAAATTTGAAGTTTATATATTGTGATTGAAAGTGGTAAAAAGTGCTCATACTGATTCACCCCCTCCCCCCACCTCTCAGTATTCCAACACAAGATCTATCCTTACACCTAGTTCAACATCCTAAACCAGGTGTGTAATATACCTAAAGTATATTGCATTTATTATCATGTAATAAATGGGCATTATAATGTAATATGTTATAGATTTTTTATTATGTAAATGGGCATTATAATTTAAATGACAGTTCTATCATAAGTCATGACCTTTGGTCTATGATAAGTCATGACCTTTTCCAAGGACATGACTTATCATTCCCCACGTGTATTTATACACATGTATTGTATTTCATATGATGTCAAGAAAATAAATAAAATGGATAGTAAATAAAATATTATTTATTATGGAAATATGGAATTGTGTTATGTATTTTTGATGTTATCATGAAGTGGACCACCAAATCCACTTCATTTGGTATGGTATTTTCGTTGGCCCGTGGTCAACTTTTCGGTTGTTTCTCTGATCTATGATCAAGGGAGAAGAAAAAATAAATAAGTAAAAAAAAACAAATTAAAAAAGAAAAGGTTCACGTGAAGAAGTATTTAAAAGAAAAAGGTAATAAAGGTAATTTAAAAGAAAAATCTCCAAATAAGAAGGAAGAGTAAATTTTGATTTTACTATTTTTAAGGGGGGAAAAAGACAAAATAAAAAAGAAGAAGAAGGAAGGGTAAAAATTTGATTTTACCATTGGTGGTTTATAGGCTCGAGGTTTTGGTAAACCATTGGAATGCCCATGGTATTGGGAAAATACCATAAGGAAAAAAAGTAATAAAATAAAAGAAGAAGAAGAAGGAAGGTGGTTTTTATATTAATATTCTTATTAGCAACTGATATAGAAGTTGAAGTATTTCATGAGGAGTATTTTGAAAATTAGGAATTAATAATCAATCACTTATATTAAAGTATTAACGTAAGTATTTCATAAGGAGTAAAATGGAAAATAAGGTTCAATTCACTTATGGGTATGTTTTGGAACCAATTGATATTGTCATATGTATGTTAAGGAGGATCCAGAATGAGACCGTAAGCATTTTCATTGACCTCAATAGTCATTGGAACTATATTGATATTAAATTGGAAACTAAATTACAACTTGTGGAAGAGGAAGTTAAAAGTGCTCTTACACAAGAACATGATGATGAGATTAATAATTTATAATTAAATATCGATGAGTACTACTCAAAATGAAATTTTTGTGTGTTACAAATCAAGGAAGTTGATGTATTCCAAGGGAAACCTTGATTGAAATATATTGGTACTTTTACCATGAATATCGATAAAAAGTACATATAATTCTATCACATTACCAATAAGATAATGTTGTGAGACATTAACTCAAAGAATATTGCCCTCTCATTGAATTCAGATCAAAATGAACAACAAAATCACACAAAATTAATGGAAAAGTTTAAAAATTTGACTAAACTTCTTATTATCAAAGAGGAATAAATTATGCAAAATCGAACATAATTGGAGAAGCAAGATACGAAAATTCATAAATTGCAACCACAAATTAGTAATATAAAAAGCACTCATAAAAAAGAGTTTGAAAATATCAATAAAGAACTATTGTCCAAAGATGAAGAAATTTCACGTTTGAGAAATCATAATGAAAGTCTACTTGTAGATATGAATAAATTGAAGAAAAAGAGGAAGGCACATCAAGAAACCCAAACCATAGATAAAGGCACTAACATTGACTTGATCAACATAGAAAAAACTAGTGTTCTTTACAATGAAGTTGTATCAGTGGAAGTGTTTCTAGAAGTCAATGTCAACAAAAAGTTATAAATTAAAGAAACATCCATAGATTTAGTTGAAGTTTACATACCGTTGATCGCCACTAATAAAGTCATAGGTCAATCGAAGGATGTTGTCGTACCAATAAATACAAAAAAATAAGATATCATCATGATGACTCAGGTAAATAAAGATAAGACTAAACCAGACATTAAGAAGGATAAAATTCCTAGGCATCCAAAGATATATGTGCCCTAAAGTCAACAAAGAAGAACATATCCAAAATATTATCATCAAAGAGTTCTAGAAAGAATCTGACTTGGATGAATTGATTTTTTTTCGATGCACCAGTATTGTTCGACACTTCGATTGTCGTGTCACCTCGTGTCTTCCAATTTATCTAATCCATAGCAACTATAAAAGAATGTCATTCTACCAAAAGAGTTTCACATATCCTATGCTTTTAGGACAAATCATTTTTAAGGAGGGAAGACTTGTAATATACCTAAAGTATATTACATTTCTTTATCATGTAATAATATGTTATAAGTTTGTTATTATGTAAATAGGCATTATAATGTAAATGATAAGTCTACCATTAGTCATGACCTTTGGTCTATGATAAGTCACGACCTTTTCCAAGGACATGACTTATCATTCCCCACGTGTATTTATATACAAGTATTGTATTTCATATGATATCAAGAAAATATGTAAAATGGATAGTAAATAAAATATTATTTATTATGGAAATATGGAATTATGTTATGTCTTTGTGATGTTCTCATGAAATGGACCACCAAATCCACTTCATGGTGTTTGTTCTGAAAATGATGAGGATGTTTTGTCTGCATTTTTTCTTGTTGAACATGAAAATCATGATTTAGAAAAACATCCTTGGTACTAGGACATAATTTATTATTTTCAATTTCAAAAATGTCTTGATAATTTTGAATACCATCAATGCAAGAGGGTTCATCTTGAAGCTTCCAAATATCTAATCTTGGGTACTTCTCTTGTCGGAAAAACTATGGATGGGTTGTTGTTACAACAACCCATTCTTAAAGGAAATTCATGGATCAACGTACTCAGGTATTTAGATTGGTGGCCATTTTGCTGCAAAATACACTGCACACAAAATATTGAGAACTGATTATTATTGGCCTTCAATCTTTAAAGATTCTTATAAATTTGCATAGGCTTGTGATGAATGTCAAAAGTTTGTTGGAAAATAAAATTTCTTTGACATGCCCTTAGAGCCAATCCTTCCTAATTGCCCATTTTCTAAATGGGGATTATATTTCATTGGTATTATTAACACTTCATCTTTTATTGGACATATCTTTATCCTAACAACAACATAACACTTCACTAAGTGGACTAAAGTTGTACCACTCAAACATGCACATGATGAACATGGAATCTCATTATTGGAATCTAATATTTTTCTCATTTTGGTCTTTTGATAGAAATTATCACTGATAATGGTCCATATTTAATATCTGGAAAGTTTACCCAATTTATAAATAATTTCGGGGTGAAACAATTCACATTGTCCACTTACTATCTGCAAGGAAATGGGCAAGTTGAGTCTACAAATAAAAATATGGTCAAAATTTTAAAGAATATCATAAATGATAGACCTCGTCATTGGCACACATTACTCACGTATGTCATATAGGCAGACCGAACCACCACTAAAACTAGTACTATCCACACTCCTTTCCAACTATGATATGGTCAAGAAGTTATAATGCCTACAGAACTTGAGTTAACTTCTCTTAAATTGACATTACACGTTGAAGAGTTGAACTCTACAAAAATCCCTTAGAGGATTAATGTTTTGTTGGCTCTAGAAGAACAAAGGAGTTTTTCTCTTGAAAATCTTAAGAAGAGGCATAAATCTATCAAAAATTGTTTTGACAAAAGAACCAAATCAACCACTTTTGTGACTGATGAAAAAGTGTTACTTTGGGATTCTTCTCATGCTGACAAAGGTAAACATACAAAGTTTCAAAAGATATGGTTAGGTCCTTATATAATCGTTTTTGTTGTTGGTAATAATTCTTATTTTTTAAAATACATAGATGGGAGATTGTTTTCATATACGACTAATGGTTCGCATCTAAAACACTATGTCGAACCTAGATAATTTTTTTATCTTCAGTGTTTCCTGTATATAATTTTGATTTTCTACTTGTATAGTTCTGATTTTCTTTTGTCTTTCTTTTCAGTTATTGAATTTTATTTTTTTTGTTTTTATTTTGATTTCTGAGTCGAAACTGGATCAATCAAGTTGTTAGTATGCCCATTTAATTTCAAATTTTTCATTACTCTATTCTAAAATAATACAAACAACAAAGTTAAGTGAATGATTTATGTTCTGTAACACTACTTATGTAGCTTTTTCTATACCTACATATTGTCTTTCTAAGACATGGTTGTTATAGCTTGTTCCATCTTCTTCTTTTCCATGCTACCCTTCATGAGAGATTCATATTCAAGAGCATATCAGGATTTTTTTACAAAATCATTTTACATGAGAAGAACAAGTTACCAACAAATTTGATTTCAAATTTCAAGCATATTTTGAACTGAAATTTTTTTTTTATGAGTTCTATCCTACTATAAACAAACTTCCCTGTGGTGTTGCCATATGTTGACTCAAAAAATTATCACGTATTTTAAATGCTAGAAAAGAGTTGTGAATCCCATTATTCTTATTACTATATAGCTAATAGGTGGGGTCCCAAAGAAGAAAATGCAAGAATTTCAGATTTCCAAGCTTTTCCTCGACATGACATACTTTAGTTTTGACATTTTGAAGAAATGGTTTCATCTTATCTCATGTGAAAATGATTAAAGTTGAAAAATATTTACGTGCCTGAATGATAAAGCTCTAGCACCATTATAGAAATAATAAAATGATCTCTAAAAGAAGTTTGATACATGTTCAAACATATGTCAAGATCAGATTACAATTTTGAAATATGTGCAAACAAGTGGCTCCCACAAATTGAAAACATGCAAACAAGTCAAACGCAAGTTATATAGTTTCCAAATTTGAAAGAGGTTTTGGTTTTATCATTTATAAGTTCTACATAGTTTGAATAATCATATGTATGAGAAATATTTATACCATAATCTCAATATCAAAGGAGGCACACAATATGAGCATCATTGTAAAGTGTTTAAAATTTGAGTTTTATGATTGAGACACCATATTGGAAATAACACCTTGCATAGAATGCATTCAACATATAACTTATACATGGGTTTTAGTTGGTATTTTGTCATTATTTCACATATGATATGGTATCATTTGGATTGATGCGTATTACACGTGGTATTCAAATGTTGTTGGTTTCAAGGTTAAGAGTTATGTGGCAACATTTGATTTGACATGGTATAAGGATTGTGTGGCATGGAATTTATGCATATTTAATAGATTATTGAGTTGGAATACAATATGATGGTGAAAATTATGAATGGGTGACAGTGAAATACAACTTCCCTTCACCAACATCAACTTATTGGATTGTTGTCTTTTCTTCGACAAATTTCAATTCTTCAACATGCAACCCAAAAAGTGGGCTGAATAAAGGTCAAACCCCATTATTGTGATATGCACCTATAAAGTTGTAATATGCGAATTATCCAACAATCAACTACTCAAATATAGGAAAAGGATCATTGAATATTCAATTGATCAGCAAACCGACTTTACCTTTGCATCTTTTGTGTTGGAAAATTGGTTGTCATTGACGTCAAACTTATAAGAAGTCCTAAAGAAAAACCCAAAATCCCCTAAAAGTGATGATGATGTGTCCACTTGAAGAATCCTTGAAGAGCCTTGGAGGATCTTTGACACAAGTGTATATAACTCCAAAGTGGTCCCCTTATGGTGTATCTTTTAAGCATGGCCCTCACAGAATGAGATAACATGTGGTTTTTTCCACATGCCCACTTTGAGTTGTACACAAATGGATCCTTGAAGGAGCCTTGAAGAAGCCCTAAAACCAAGTGAATAAGCCCCTAAAGTCAAGTGAAGAATCCCATAAAACCAAGAGGAGAATCCCCTAAAGCCAAGTGAAGAATCCCCTAAAGCTAAGAGAAGAATCCCCTAAGGTCAACCATTCTTAAGGAAGAGGTTCGACCCAAACATTGCAACCCTTGGTCACATCCCCTCATGTGGAGAAGAATCATATAAATAAGAGGACCCTCATTTTTCATTCGTATCACACAAATTCGACCTAGCCAAAGAAGAGAAGTGAATTTCAGTCTAAAGGAGTGAATTTCTTGTTTATACTCACAGCAATACTGAGGGGGGGTGAAAAGTATTGCTTTACCCTTTTGTATTTTTCTTTCCTTTAAACCAGTTAATTTATTTAGTAATGTGCACTTAATGACAGATACAATAAGAAATCAACATAGCCATCTAAGTTATTTAGAAGTGTGCACTTAATGACATATACAAGCATAAATTAAAACAACACAGTGAACACAGTACATAAGGATTTTGATGTGGAAAGCCAATGTGGGAAAAAACCATAGAACATCTTCTTTATGTTCTTCTGCAAACACCAACTTACAAGTTATAAATTTTTATCTCAACAGGCACCCACCTGTTTCATATAACGAGGACACAAATCCTCTTAGGAACCAACATGGCATAGATAATTAGGACACCAATCCTCTCAGGAACCAACCTGTTACATAAATTCGACACGAATCCTCAGTGAGCTTCGACTTACCCTAGCACCACCCTGCCACCCTAAAATTAAAAAAATATGTTACATCACTAAATCTTTCAACACATCCTAACAAATTTTCATTTATGTTCCTATGAACTATTACAATATCATCTTCTACATCACTTCTCGCACACGTCCACGATTAGAGTGCATCCATACTTATACTAATTTTCCTGAGTTCACCTTCCTATATGTGGATGCATAACAGTTACAATGTGGACAAAATTTGACCACATCAAAATTCTGTTAGTTACGATTTTGTCTAAATAAAGTATGACAATTATATTTTGGACAAACTTTGACCATATCAAAATCCTATCAGTTACATTTTTTTCTAAATAAATTATGTGGACGCATGATTGTTACATTGTAGACAAAATTTGACTAAATCAAATGGACCAATTCTTCCTACGAATGTGCTCCATATTATCCGAGCATCTCCTAAAGAATGACACAATAATTGCATTATGGTTTACAAAGCATCCACTACACAGATAGAACCAGAGAGAAAGACTCAAGTCATAAGTCTTCATCCTGTCGCACTTGTCCTGCAATGTGCTTACTGAATCAACCCATCAGGCTGTAAGTTCCCCTGGTGAATTGTTCTATCGTATTCTACTTCAGACTTCATCTCATCACACTCCACTACACCATTCCTCGCACTAGCTCAAGATGGCTTATAGATTTTCATCTGTGCAATATTCCACACACTCTATCACTTGTCACTTGCTCAAAACATCATCGTGTTGTGGCATAAACATCCATTGAGTCATTCTACGCTCGCGGATAATGGAATTTTTTGTGTTCCACTTCACCTCTGAAGTGTGTCATAGGTTATCCTCCTATTCTGCACACACTCTTGGAAAACTCAATCACTTATGTGATTTCTTTTGAGTCGTTGATTCCTTTGTCCTTCAATCCTTATGCGCACATATGTTTTCAACCTTTCATGATTTCTTCTAGGATTTCCATTTCATGTGGATCTGCAATAGTACAGTATAAAGAATCCTTCTGCTCACTTCATCTTCTTGTCTACCATATTGTCTATGTGCACTTCAAGAATTCCACGCACTTCCTCTGCACGTGCACCATGTTGAAATCAGTGACAACATATGTTCAATAAAATCCCCCTTTGTCATTGATGGAAACTCTTATTCCTAAGTTGCTCCCCCTATTAGTGTGTTTATTTGGCCTTCACTCCCCCTTGTTGAATCATCCTCTTTTTCACAGATGTATTTTTCTCCCCCTTTGACATCAGTGGAAAAGGGAACTATCCTTATGACTACGCACATCCTAAGAGTGACTCCCCTAGTAGAATTTTTTATTTCCTTCGACTCAATTTATTCTGTTGCTCCCCTTGAGGTTGGGTATGTCTTTCAACAACCTCCAACCTGCCATGAAGATTTATGTGCCTAAATGAGGAGTTGGAATGACTCCCAACTTCTCTCCGAGGTACTCAAAGGAGTCCCTAGGTAATAGATTGGTAAATATATCTACGATCTTCTCTTTCAAAGGAACATATTCTAATTTAACCAACTGATCCTGAACTTGTTCTCTAAGAAAGTGATACTTGATCGGGATATGTTTAGTTTTAGAGTGTTGAACATGATTTTTGGAGATATTAATAGCACTTGTATTTTCCACATGATAGAAACAATTTGATCACAGGGAACTTGAATATCCTTGATATTGGCCTTTATCCATAAAAATTTCGTACAACAGGATGTTGCAGCTATATACTTTGCTTCAAATATATAGAGACAAATGGAAGTTTGTTTCTTGTTGAGCCAGGATACTAAACAACTTCCAAGGAAGAATTCACCTCCACTAGTGTTTTTTCTTTCATCAATACTTCCTTCCCAATTTGCATCTATATAAGCTATGAGAATGATGTTTTTGTTTTTTTGATACCATAATACATATTCAATAGTACATTGAAAATACCTGAATATTCGTTTGACTACAAGAACATGAGTTTCCTTAGGATTGGCTTGAAATCTACCTACTAGACCCACTGCTTGTATGATGTCAAGGCTTGAAGTTGTAATATAGAGTAAACTACCTATCATAGACTTGTACATGGTCTGATCTACTTCTGGAGCATCATCATCCTTGTTGAGTTTACAACTGGTAGTCATTGGAGTGCTTACTGGTGCGTAGTTTTCTATGCCAAATTTCTTCAATATTTCCTTGAGATATTTACCTTGAGAAATAAAAATTCCCTTTTCTAATTGATGAATTTGTAACCCAAGAAAGAAGAAGAGTTATCCTAACATGGACATCTCAAACTCTTGTTGCATTGTACTTGCAAATTTCTTACTTATTAATTCAATATTACTGCCAAAAATAACATCATCAACATACACCACAACAATTAACAAACCATTACCTTCAACCTTGATGTATAATTTGCTATCAATAGTTCCCTTTTTGAATCATCGTTGGTGAACATACCTATCTAGTCTATAATACCAAGCTCTTGGAGCTTATTTTATCCCATACAAATCTTTCTTTAGTCGGAAGACATAATTCTTTTTTTTGGTAAGAAGAAAACTTCCAGGTTTCTACACGTAAACTTCTTTCTCAAGGTCACCATTTAAAAATGTTGATTTGACATCCATCCGGTAAACTTTGAATTTTTGTAGCATGAAAAAGACAAAAAAATCATTATAGCTTCAATTATTGCAATAGGATCAAAAGTTTCTTCAAATTCCACTCCTTCAACTTGAGCATACCCTTTGCAGACTAATCTGGCCTTGTTTCTAACTATTTGTCCTTCTTCATTTATCTTATTTATGTATACCCATTTAGTTCCAATTACACTCTTATCATTCTGTCTAATTGGAACAAGATCCCAAGTCTCATTTTTATCTATTTGGTCTAGTTCTTAATTCATGGCTTTGACCCAGTGATCATCCTGGATTGCTTGCACAAAGTTTTGGGGTTCAATCATGGACATCAGTGAAAAATTTGTAGAGGCAGATGTATCTATAAGTTTTCTTCTAGTTTGTAAACTTATTTCCTTATTTACAATAATCTTACTTTTTGGATGATGTTTTTGAACATACCTTGATGGGGTCTTTGGTTGTGATGTTTCCATTATGTCTTCTTCCTTTGAATCCTCTTGTTCTTATTTCTCTCCAAGTCCATCATCTTGTAACACATTGTTAATTGGTTCATCATATTGCTCATTATGGTGTTGATATCTCAATGAATGAAGTGATCCATCATGTACCTTTACATATATGATCTCAATTATCTTATGGAGGCTTTTGTTATAGCACTTGTATCCTTTAATTCTGGAGGAGTATCCTAGCACAATTCATTCATCAGGTCTAGAATCAAACTTACATAAGTTGTCTTCATTTATTTTAATGTAGCATTTTCTTCCAAAAAATTTGAAGTGCTTTATTGATGTTAATATTCCATGCCATATCTCATAAGGTGTTTTATCACTTTTACTCTTATGTGCACCTTACTAAGAATGTTGACAGTTATTTGAATAGCCTTTCCCCAAAAGGTTCTAGGTACTTTTGATTCATCAAGCATGGACCTGGCCATTTCTTGAACTGTTTTGTTCATCCTTTCCACTACTCCACTCTGCTGAGGGGTTATGGAAATAGAAAATTGTCTCTTGATTCCATGTTTTTCACAAAAACTATTAAATTCATCAGATATGAATTATCCTCCTCTGTTTGACCTTATGCATTTGATTTTTAAGTCCATTTCATTTTCTACCTCCACTTTGAAGATTTTGAATTTTTCAAAAGCCTTGAATTTATGCCTCAACAATCTAACCCAAGACATTTTGGTATAGTCATCAATTAATAGAATGAAATATATTTCACCTTGAGGAGATTGTGTACTCTTAGGTCCATAAATATCTATATGAATCAACTCAAGAGGTTGAGTGGTGGAGTGTTATCTTTCCTTGAATTGAACTCTTGAATATTTTCCAAACTGACATGACTTGCAGACAATATTCTCAGGTTTGAAGATCTTAGGAATATCTCTCACAACATATTTTATTCCTATCTTAACAAGCTAATCAAAACTAATATGACCTAGTCTTTCATGCCAAATCCAGCTCTCATCAGTTTTACCAATGCAACATTTGTATTTACCTTCTTCTAGAACATACACATTCCATTAAGTTATGACTACCTTAACAACAATCTTCCATGTATTCGCATCCATTACCTTAAAACCTCTTGAATGAAAAAAAATATTGTTTCATTGGTCACACATTTGACTTACACTTAATAAGTTATGTTTTAAACCATAAACATATAACACATTCTGTGCTTTGGCCTTTCCCCTTTTATCTTCATCTATACAATAGTTCCTTTTCCTCTGATTCTAGCTAGAGCATTATTTCCAAAAGTGTCATTACCACCTTTTTCTTCAGTTAACAATTCAAACTTACTTTTGTCTCATGTCATGTGCTTGGAGCATCCACTGTCAATGTACCATTGATTTTCTTGATTTTTGGCATATAGAGATAGTCCAAAATTTTATTTGTTTTTCTCCCTCCAAACCTTGGTAAAATATTCTTGTCTGAATTTCGAAAAGATAGGTAGAAAGTTGCTTCTACATTCACTTTCCTTGTTGATGGAATATCCAACAATACTGAGAGGGGAGGGTGAATCAGTATTGCCTACTTTTTATTATTAATTCCATTAATATTAAGCACACACATTAATTATCCAATTAAGAAATATATGATGAACAACAAACCCTTATGAACACAAGATTTTATCGTGGAACCCAACAGGGAAAACCACAAATTATTTTCTCATTAATAAATTGTTCTTTTACAAAATTGTTTTCAAGCTACAACTTGATGGAGAGAGTATCCCCAAGTTTCTTCAACTACAACTGAAGGGATGCTTCCAAACCCCATTTACCAGCTACAACTGGAAGGAGGATACGAACCCCTAGTTTATCAGCTACCACTGAAAGGATGCTTCGACACCCTATTTACTAGCCACAACTGGAAGGAGGCTACGACCCCTAGTTTATCAGCTACCACTAAAAGGATGCTTCGACAACCTATTTACCAACTACAACTGGAAGGGGGCTACACCCCCCTATTTAGTCATCTACAACTGAAAAGGAAGCACCTACTCCCCTGCAGGCTCCAACCTGCCCTTACACCACCCAACCACCCTTAATTCCACAATGCAATTCAATCTCTTCTGCTCTTCATTGAATTTGATTCATGCAGTGATTAACACAAGTCCTATCAGATTTGACTTTTTGACTTCGACTTGTTTTCCCTTGCTCAACCCTTCCTCCCTTTATGCAGGTTATAACACTTATAACCCTTTTACTGTACTATGTTCAAGGTGTTCATAAACACACAGTGATACTATCAATTCTTCAAGTCTTCTTAGAATCATTAACTGTTGTACCTTCTACTTGTCTATTACAACCTCTGCTTGTATGGTCTTCTGGTTATCTGCAATCAAAATTCATCTCTTGCTCTCTGGCTTATGTCATTTAATCTTCAATGAATTAGTTGTAGTCCAATAAAGGTCCTCTATATCAAATACTGGATTGCATAATTGTTGCTTTGTCTTCTTTTGTTCTTGATATTCAATAAGATATTGACAGGCCCATTACAACCAACAACTCTTCTTCTTGAACTCTGCTTCTATTTTTATCTTCTTATCTGAATTGCAAAGACTCCTTCTTCTCATCACTCTTTCTTGTTTATATATTCTTCCAATTGGTGTGAGCTTATGAAACATTGTGTCCCTTTGTTTGGACCATCGCACCCCTTCACTTAACATTAATCTCGTTTGTTTTTATTTATCCAAATATTATCGAGAATCCCTTTCAATTTATGAAAATTATTTTCATTAATCGATCACAAGTATGGATAGATTTCATTTAACTTAGTTCCATAACTCTGCAAATATTTCAGAAACCAATTTCTATAGAGGTTCCTTCTTCAAACCATTTTCATATGACTGAAAACGCAAAACCATGGGCTTAACAACTTAATAAATGTATTATCTTTTACCTTTATTTTTCTTATTCCATATGACCACAAGCGATGACCGGGCACTAGGCCAAGTGAGTTCTTGATCAATTATCAAAATCAACGGTCACGTTTTAATCTCCTGATGAGATGGACGATTGTCAGTACTTTGAGACATTGTCCTTCACATCTTCCAACCTCTTTAAAAATCTCCCGAATAAAAGACACGTGTCCATAATATTCAAAGGTTGAGAATGATCTCCAGAGTAGATGAACAGATAATATTAACTTCAGGTTTCGTCACTTCGGGTGATTTCTCCTTCACAATCTTCTGGAGTTCATTTCGTCGAAGTAGATCAGACGATTGGAGTTTATTTTCACAATGAATGATTCTTGTTCATTTCAGAGGTTCGAGACTTCGGGCATTAGGGAATTTGCTGGTGGTGAAACTCCCGAAGTAAAAACTCTCGGAGTGACGTAACTTGTCGACGTCACTTGTTGACATGGCACGGGATGAGTGGCTTCCACGTGTCACTCAGATTCATGATTTACACGTACCTGAAATGTTGATTTCATCTTGACACTTGTCATTATTTGATTATGCCACATGTCCTTGCTGGCGTGGTATACTGACATAGATCTCCCGATGTGGAACATATTCTTCTCCTGGATCTAACGGTTGTCCTAACTCCCAAAATATATCTCAGATCGACGACTAAGAGTGACTTCGTAACTTCGAGCTTCGGGTGAACTCATATGTTATAAATATTTTTTTCTCTGAAGTGGTCATCACCAAAGTTGACCACTATTCTGATCCAACGACCATCATGTATTGTCCAGATCCGATGGTCCTCATTTACATCAGGACTTCAGGGCTCCGACCTTTGTCATTGCTTATCATGTCCTTCCACTTTATAGATCGGATGGTCAATATCACTCCTGAAATATTTCTCAGATCGAACGACTCATGTTCTCTTCTGGACTTCGGCCTTCGGGTATTCGGGATCTCATCCCTTTTCTACTGAAGTGGTTAGCACCGAAGTTGACCACTGTTGATTAAACGGTTCCTGTTTTCTATTCCAGATCAACGACTAATACTTAATTCTAGATCAAATCTTGATCTAATGGCTGAGAAACATTTCGAAGCACTTTCTTCAGATCTGATGGTCCTTCTTTAAACCAAAAAATATTAACTCAATCCAACGACTATAGGGAATTTGGGTGTTCAGGAACTCATTCCTTTTGCCTTGCTTATCCTATCCTTCCACTCAACTTGATCCATCGGTCAAGAATTCTCCCAGAGTAGATCAACGATAAGAGATGATTGTGGGGTCCCAACTAGCACAACGTTTAAAAATATTGTCGAGCTCCACAATGGAAAAACTTCTCGTTGGTAGTAGAACTGATGCCAACCGTAGATCTATTTGGAGGGTGACGATTGACGGTCTAGAATAATTGCGGGATTGGAATTAATGCATTGTTTAATTCTCCCTTGATCTACACTTGCATATCCAATGCTCACAACTTGATCTGATCAGTGACCAATCCTCCAATGGTCTTTAAGCCCACAATTACCCATATGACTGACGTTCAATGTATATATATAAAAAATATATTTCCAAAGAATGGTTGAGATCTGTCGTCATTAGTTCGACATTTATTTTCACTTTTACCAAAAGGTAGGGGGCCTAACAGGTCATCCCGGGCTCTAGGCCGGTGAGCTTCTCGAGGAGTCCAAGCACCTAGAGCCCCCACCATACCCTTGCACTATGCATTGATAAGCTATGGAGAGTGTTGTGTATATAAACCTACATAATATTTTTCTCACTTCCAATGTGGGATAAATCTCATTACATGAGACGATCAACACCATCAATTTCTTGATCGGACGGTTGTTGAGGCTTCTCACATTTTCCTGTGCATCGATCAACTTCTCAGTCTTTCCATAAATCCTGATGAAATTTCTACAATGCGTTGTTCCTTCTGAGATTTGATTAATTTCCTTGCTTATGAGCTTCATTTTTTGCATACTTTCAATGCGCTTTTCCTTCTGAGCTTTGATCTCTGCATATTGTCTGGCATTTTATGTTAACTGTTATACTATTGATACTGATAGGGGGGTGAATCAGTATCAAGTACAATTTAAAATATTTTTCAACTTATACTTAAACCATTCAATTATACCCAATGAGCAATGAACAATAGTATAAGATTTACACCAATACACCACAATACACCATGCACAATATATGAGAAATAATCAATAGTTATTGTTCAAGGGAAGTAATGACTTCCAAAGGTAGCTACAACTTCCAAATGTAAAGGGA
>ML809282.1:161797-175123 GCA_009831015.1 Picea engelmannii | reverse complement strand
TGTTCCTTTCATTGATTCTGCAATTAATTGCCTTATGTCCAAAATTTTTGCAAGTATAACAATGACCAAGAAAGAAATTTTGATACCTTGGAGTAAGTGGCCTTCTTTGTGATGTAGTCCATCTGGGTTCATGATCTACTCTTGTGTAGTTTCCTTCATACTGATTGAATCTTATTTGATTCCTAAAGGCATGAGGTCTTCTTGGATATTCATCTCTTTTGTAATCATTCCTTCTTTCTGGTATCCTGGTCCACTTCTCATCAACTGTCTGTGTAGCTCTCTCTTCAACCTTCTTGTTGGTATTTGCATCTTCTTTGTATGAAGTTTCACCCATCCATCCAATATGTGTTAAGTCTTTTAGCACTTGAGAGTTTCTTAAGCTCTTCCTCAATGAGACAACTTCTTGTTCAAGTTTCTCACAATCTTCTTCTTTCTTCATCATTTGGACCTTCTTTACTTCTCCTTTTCTTCTTGCTTCTTAGAGTAGAGTTTTCAAGGAAATGGTTTCTTCTCTTAGTTTCTCAAAGTATTCTAATTGTTTCTTCAATATTACAACTGTCTTTTCATAATTACCCAATTCACTTCTTAGTTTTCTACGCATGTCTTTGAGCTAGCTATTTAAAATCTCAACATGCTTCAATTTTTTTAGATTCTCATTTTCTTGTTGAATCATTTTTGCTTCATGATTGTCTTCTTATTCATTGGAATTTTATTCTTTAGTGTCATCTCTTTCAATCCTTGGATGAGGACATTCAAATTCAACATGTCCTACTCCTTCACAATTAAAGCAAAAGAACTTACCTCTATTTTCTTCTTTGAAATCTGAGATGTTGTAATTTTCTTCAACTTCTTCTTCTTCTTCTGCTTCTTCCCTTGCATAAAGGTATTGTAGTTTGTCCCAAATCTCTTTTGTTGATGCACATGATCCCACCTTGGATTTTACTGAATCTGTCAATCCATCCAGGATGGCATCTATTGCCAATTTTTTGTTCCTTTTTGCTTCCTTCTGAGTTGCAGTCTTTGGTTTCTTCAAAGCATTGTATCCTGAAGAAACTGAGAACCAAACATCTTCCCAAAGAGATTTCAAGTAATTTTCCATTATATTGCTCCAGTATTCAAAATTGCTTCCATCAAATGGTGGAATCCCATTTGGAATGTTGTCTTCCATTTCTGCATAGGATCTTCCTTCTAGTGGTTAAATTGTACTGAAGGTAACTTGCTCTGATACCAATTGTTGATACTGAGAGGGGGGTGAATCAATATCAAGTACAATTTAAAACCTTTTTAAACTTATACTTAAACCATTCAATTATATCCAATGAGCAATGAACAATAGTATAAGAGTTACACCAATACACCACAATACACCATGCACAATATATGAGAAATAATCAATAGTTATTGTTCAAGGGAAGTAATGACTTCCAAAGGTAGCTACAACTTCCAAATGTAAAGGGAGGGATAAACCTCCAAGAGGAAGATACAATCCTCCAATATCAAGATATATTTGAACTCTCCATCCTTACCCCTTCCTTCCACCCAATAATATATGAGAGATAATAAAACTTCACATTAAATCATCAACATCAACCAACAATCACATAGAACTTGATAATGCTTCCTGAGACTTCTTCAATTTCTGCAATTATTCAATTCTTAGAATACTCTGATCCTGTAAATAATATTACTCAATTTATTCTCTGAAACGTCTCCAAGTTTCACTCCTTGAATCCTCCCCAAAAAGAAGTTATAGAGAGAATGGTAGACCTTATTCAATTTTGGTTTATTCAGGAGACTGAACTTGTACAAAATGCCCCACGCTCAATATTTAACATCAGATTTTGAAACTCGCAAGAAAGAAACTAAAGTCCGTACTCTTTCCAATGCAATTTTTCCCACGTCATTTGGATTCTCTATGAAGAATTTATGACTATTTTACCCGAAACACCTTAGAACACATCACCAAAAGACTTCATCTTCCCTTGAAATCTGGCCTTCTTTACTTCTGATTTCCTCTGAAATTCAACTTTTGTATCAAATAAATGTATAATGATATTTATTTATACCATTTATGTCACTTCCTTTTAACATTAGGGCCGACCTGACACTTTCTTATTTTGTAATTCTTTTCTTTAATTATCTTCAGGGCCTACATGTACTTCCTTCTTCTATTCACTTTGTCATCTTCAAAAATTCATTTCTCCTCAACCATGAGGATCCACATGATGTGCCACATACCACCGGAAACAACATGATGTATACTATCCATCCATAGTTCTTGTATCTACATGTACATTTTTCTTCATGTCCAAATACCTTCATCAATCTTGTGGTCCAAAACCCATGACTAGGGTTGACATCAATGACAACAACCAATCTTCCAACATATACTGCATATATTTATTTTTCATGAACTCTGCATACTGTTATACTATTTGAAATCAATGAAAACACATTAATGAAACTATGTCTAACAATCTCCCCCTTTGTCATTGATAGCAACACACCAACTTCATACACAATCTCCCATGTGATGATTCTTCTCTCCTCTGAAGTTTCTCTCCCCCTTTGACATCAATGGAAAAGGATGTATCCTCATATTATATGTCTATCTATATTCTAATGATCAATATATGAACTTCGGTAAATCCCCCTAAAATCATTCTATGGGTGCCATAAACTGAATAACTCCCCCTTTCAGTCTGTTCTCTCTGCCTCTAACTATTATCCCCCTTTGTTTCTAAAAAGGGTAGCTCTTCCTGACAAGTTCTATCCTCTTTTTATCTCTACAGGACGTTATGTATATCATAATGTTGTTGCTACAGATACTGTTGTCCTATTGTAACACTGTGCAATTGTAGCTCATATTTTTCAAACAACCCTTGGATTTGTACATTAATTCTCATCAATCTCTAGCCAGATATATCCATCTCTATCCATGATACTTTTCTACTGTTCATTTCTCTAAAGTCGTCTGAAAAAAATTATACTATGCTTGTCACATGACTGCAATTATTTTTGTAGCAATTGAATTCACTTATGTTCATTCTTTTCTATCCACATCTATGAATGTTCTCATTTGTTGAACTTTGTTCTCTGATATTCTATTACTGCAACTTCATTTTTCTTCCATATTTCCTTTACTCTTCTTTTCATATTGTATGAAACATTTCTCACTGACTGTCTTCTTGAGTTCCAACAATTATGGGCTTTGCGGACACAATAACAACTGTAGCATCTCATAGTGTAACAATGTGTAGCAATATATCCAACAAGATTGTAGTTCCAACATCTTATATTGTTGTTGAGCTTACCAATTTTTTTTCTCTCATGATGCCTACAATCCAAGGTTTGATGTGTATGAGTAGCTTCTAGATGTATTCCTTCATATGATCTTCTAGACATTGTAGTGTTTCTTTCATTCTTTTAACATGAAGGACATGCGTCAGACCTTCCTTCACTTTATAAATGAGAGACATGCATCAGATTTCTTAGGAGTAATAATTTCTTCCTTGTTATAGAAAAAATCGGATTTGTCATTTGGTGATCTCTGATTTTCCAAGATCTCATCCAAGGTCATGGAGTTGTTCAAGACCTTGATTTGGGTGTTTGAATTCTCAACCTTCTTTCTAAGATTCACAACTTCTACTTCTGTACCAACTGACTCATCATCATATTCATCTTCATCTTCATCTTCATTGTCAAGTATAGTCTCTTGATGTTTGATCCTTATTGTTTTTAAATCATCCACCTTGACATCTGCACTGTCGATAATCTTATGTAACCTAAGATTGTAGCATCTGTATGCTTTCTTGGTAGAATAATATTCAAGAAAGATACATTCATCAGATCTAGCATCAAATTTTTTGAGATTCTCATAAAACCTTTTGATGTAACACTTACTTCCAAAGACCTTGAAGTATTTTACCAAAGGATCTCTTTCAAACTAGGGTTCATAAGGAGTCTTATTACTATTAATCATGAGTTGACCTCTGTTCAATATGTATACTGTTGTGCTTACAACTTCCCTCCAATATCCATCAGATAATTTTTGTTCATTGAGCATATCCCTTCCAGCTTCCTAGACTGTTCTATTCCTTCTCTCAACAATCCCATTTTGTTGAGGTGTTTTGGCAGCAAAGAAATTCTTTTTATTTTTTTATTCCACGAGTTTCATAGAAGAGATTAAGTATTCTCTTGTTTATTTAAGTTCAAAAACTTGTCCTTGTTTCCGGTCATATGTTTTGATCACCCACCGTCAACATACCAGAGATCTTCTTTATCTTGGGCTTTCAAGGCAATAAGACATTCCTCTTTTGATGTTTTTTCTTTCCAAATATTCTTTTTCTCTCTAATGAGCTTTGGTTTTTCTGAGACTTGCATTAATATGCAATCATTGGCTTTATGTCCATAACTATGACATTTGAAGCATTCCAGGTTCCTTTCTTGTAGAGGTGCAAAGGAGTTATAATTTCTTCTTTTAACTTGATTTATTGTTTGGTTATCTTTAAGGTTATAGTTCTTAACCATTAAGTTTTTCCTTCCATATTCTCTGCAATTCATATATTTATGTCCATAGTTATTATATGAATAACAATAACCGTTGAACATCTGTGAAGATCTTCTGAAAATGAATTTATTTTTCAACTCCTTTTTGTTAGAATTGAAAGTAGGGGAAATAGTACTTTCTTTCTTCACATACCCAAGCCCAGTATTGTTGTTAGGATCTTTCATTTCACTTGAACTGCATGTGTTTTCTTGTTTTTTCAACCCGTGTATCTTGGTTCTATAGTCAACAACCTTGTGACCGTAATAAAAATAATAGCCATAGGATGCACTCTTGTACTTGGGAGTTTTTTGGTCTTCTTGCTTGTGATTGTTATTTCTTTTGAGGTTACTCTTGTTGGGAGGATGAGCAGGTTCTTGAGCATATGAGTTTTCATTCTTGTCATCCTTATTCTACATAGTTGTTTCTTTGGAGGTTCATCACAACACTTGTCATCTTCTACATCAATCTGAGTAATAGGACTTGATCCTTTAACCATGTGTACTTGGTCATATCCAAGGCCATATTTGTTCAAGGGAAATATTTGTAGACTGAGAATTTTATCAAGGGCTTCAGTTCCTTTCTTGAATTTTTCAACAATCTTCAATTGATCCTTGAGTCCAACAACTTCTTGTTTTAAATTCTTGGATTCTTCCATGCTAATGGTTGCTTGTTGTCTTTAACTATGTAGCTCCTCTTGTGAGGACATTAGTTGTCTTTTTAAGGTCTAATTTTATTCCTCACTTTCTAGCTGTTGTTGTTTGAGCTCTTCAACCTTTTGTTGCTTCTTATTAAGAGATTGTTCCAAGGATTCCAATATCTCTTGATCCAGTTGGACTTGGATTCTAAAGTCAACTATGATTTGCTCAATTTTTTTCTTCTTTGAACCTTGTTTCCTCCTTTGCTCCAACATGAGACCCTTTAGTTGTTTACACCTTTGTTTATATTTTCTCAATTCATCCAAATCACACTCAAGATCAGCTTCAAGATTGACATCTTCTTCAATGTCTGAGTATTTTTCGAAAGAATCTTCATCACTAGAATTGTTGTAGACTTAACTTTGTTCTGATTGAAATGCTTCATTTGACTTCTCATATGAGTAGAGGTATTTTATATTGTCCCAAAGTTCCTTTGAAGAGTTACAATCACTTATATTCTCTTGGACATCATCAGGTAATCCATCAATGATTGTATTCATTTCCATTGAGTTACTTTTCTTAGCTTTATTTTGAGATGGAGTCCTTACTCTGTTTGGTGAGAAGTAATCAGTGATCATTGAATTCCATACTTCAAGTCCCAATGCCTTCAAATGAATTTCCATTCTTGTACTCCAAAATATGTATTCTTCTTTTCCAGGTATTGGAGTTCCATTCATAGTGTAAATCTTTTTTTCCATCCATGTGTGCTTAATTTGATCTTCCTTTCAGTTTGTTAGACTGTTCTTAAAGGAACCTTGCTCTGATACCAATTGATGGAATATCCAACAATACTGAGAGGGGGGGGGTGAATCAATATTGCCTACTTTTTCTTATTAATTCCATCAATATTAAACACACACATAATTATTCCATTAGGAAATATATGATGAGCAAAAAACCCTTATGAACACAATATTTTATCGTGGAACCCAATAGGGAAAACCACCAACTCTATTCTCATTAATAAATTGTTCTTTTACAACACTGTTTTCAAGCTACAACTTGATGGAGAGACTGTGCCCAAGTTTCTTCAGCTACAACTGAAGGGATGCTTCCACACCCCATTTACCAGCTACAACTGGAAGGAGGCTACAACCCCCTAGTTTATCAGCTACCACTGAAAGGATTCTTCGACACCCTATTTACCAGCCACAACTGGAAGGAGGATATGACCCCCTAGTTTATCAGATACCACTGAAAGGATGCTTCAACACCCTATTTACCAGCTACAACTGGAAGGAGGCTACAACCCCCTATTTAGTCAGCTACAACTTACAAGGAAACACCTACTCCCCTGCAAGCTCCAACCTGCCCTTGCACCACCCAACCACCCTTAATTTCACAATGAAATTCAATCTCCTCTACTCTTCATTGAATTTGATTCATGCAACCATTAACACAAGTCCTATCATATTTGACTTTTTGACTTCGACTTGTTTTCCCTTGCTCCACCCTTCCTCCCTTTATGCAGGTTATAACACTTATAACTCTTTTACTGTACACTATTCAAGGTGTTCATAAACACATAAAGATATTATCAATTCTTCAAGTCTTCTTAGAATCATTAACTGTTGTACTTTCTACTTGACTATTGAAACCTCTGCTTGTATGGTCTTCTGGTTATCAACAGTCAAACTTCATCTCTTGCTCTCTGGATTCTATCATTTGATCTTCAATGAATCTGTTGCAGTCCAATAAAGGTATTCTATATTAAATACTCGATTGCATAACTATTTCTCTGTCTTCTTTTGTTCTTGATCTTCAATAATACATTGGCAAGCCCATTAGAACCAACAATTCTTCTTCTTGAACTCTGCTTCTGTTTTGATCTTCTTATTTGAACTGCATAGAATCCTTCTTCTCATCACTCTTTCTTGTTTATATATTCTTCCAACTGGTGTGAGCTTATGAAACATTGTGTCCCTTTGTTTGGACCATCGCACCCCTTCACTTAACAATAATATTGTTTGTTTTTCTTTATCCAAATATTATCGAGAATCCATTTCAATTTAATGAAAATGATTTTCATTAATTGATCATAGGTATGGATCGATTTCATTTAACTTAGTTCCATAACTCTACAAATATTACAGAAACCAAGTTTTGTAGAGGCACTTCCTTCAAACCATTTTCATATGACCGACAATGCAAAACCACGATCTTATCAACTTAAGCGATGTATTATCTTTTACCTTTATTTTTCTTATTCCATATGACCACAGGCGGTGACCAGGTGCTAGGACAAATGAGTTCTTGATCGCTTATCAAAATCAACGGTCACATTTTAATCTCCCGATGAGATGGACGATTGTCGGTACTTTGGGACTTCATACTTCACAACTTCCAACCTCTTTAAAAATCTCTCGAATAAAAGACGCATGTCCGTAATCTTCAACGATTGAGAATTCTCTCCGAAGTAGATGAATGAATAGCATTAACTTCATGTTTCGACACTTCAGGTGACTTCTCCTTCACAATATTCTGGAGTTCATTTCGCTGAAGTAGATCGGACGGTTGGAGTTTATTTGCACGATGAATGGTTCTCATTCATTTCGTACCTTCAAGACTTTAGGCATTAGGGCATTTGCTGGTGGTGAAACTCCCAAAGTAAAAAATCTCAGAGTGACATCACTTGTTGACGTGGCACGGGCCAAGTGGCTACCATGTGTCACTCAGATGTGTGGTTTACACGCACCTGAAATGTCGATTCATATTGACACTTGTCATTATATGACTATGCCATGTGTCCTTGCTGACGTGGTCTACTGACGTAGATCTCCTGATGTGGTACATATTCTTCTCTTGGATCTAACGATTTTCCTAAATCCCAAAATGTATCTCAGATCAACGATTGAGAGTGACTTTGGAACTTCAGCCTTCGGGTGAAATCATATGTTCTGAATCCTTTTTTCTCCGAAGTGGTCAACGCCAAAGTTGACCACTATTCTGATCCAACGAACATCATGTATTGTCCAGATCCAATGGTCCTCATTTACTTTGATACTTTGAGGCTCCGACATTCATTATTGCTTATCCTGTCCTTCCACTTTATATATTGGACGGTCAATATCACTCCCTGAATATTTCTCAGATCAAACAACTCATGTTCTCTTTAGGAATTCGGCCTTCAGGTATTCGGGATCTCAGCCCTTTTTGTTGAAGTGGTCAGTGTCGAAATTTACCACTGTTGATCTAACGATTCCCCTTTTCTATTCCATATCAATGACTAATACTTAATTCTAGGTCAAATATTGATCTAATGACTGAGAAACATTCTGAAGAACTTGCTTCAGATATGATGGTCTTTCTTTAACCCAAAAAATATTAACTCAATCCAATGACTATTGGGAATTCGGGATCTCAACCCTTTTTCCTTGCTTATCCTATCCTTCTACTCAACTTGATCCATCGGTCGAGAATGATCCCGGATTAGATCAACGATCAAGGATGATTGTGGGGTCCTAACTAGCACGACGTTTAAAACTATCATCGAGCTCCACAATGGAAAAATTGCTCGTTGGTAGTGGAATTGATTCCAACCATAGATCTATTTGGCGGGTGATGATTGACGGTCTAGAATAATTGCGAGATTGGAATTAACGCGTTTTTTAATTCTCCCTTCGCACTATGCAATCAATCCCTACCCTTGATCTACGCTTGCATATCTGATGGTCACAAATTGATCTGATCATTGACCAATCCTCCAACGGTCCTTAATCCCATGGTCACCCATATGACCAAAGTTCAATGTAGATATATAAAAAATAAATTTCCAATGAACGATTGAGATCCTTCGTCATCAGTTCGACAGTTATTGTCTCTTTGACCAAAAGGTAGGGGGTCTGATAGGTCATCTCGGGCTCCAGGTTGGTGAGCTTCTCGAGGAGTCCAAGCACTGAGAGCCCCCACCATACCCTTGCATTATGCATTGATAAGCTATGGAGACCTTTTTGTATATAAACCTACATAAGTTTTTTCTCACTTCCAATGTCCGATAAATCTCATTACATGAGACGATCAACACCGTCAATTTCTTGATCGGACGGCTACTGAGGCTTCTCACCTTTTCCTATGCATCGATCAACTTCTCAGTCTTTCCATCGATCCCGACAAAATTTCTACAATGTGTTCTTCCTTTTGAGCTTTGATTAATGTCCTTGCTTATGAGATTCATTCTTTGCAAACTTTCAATGTGGTTTTCCTTTTGAGCTCTGATCTCTGCATAATGTATGACATTTTCTTCTAACTGTTATATTGCATATATTTATTTGTCATGAACTCTACATACTGTTATATTGTTTGAAATCAATGACAACACATTAATGACACTATGTCCAACACTTGTGTCCAAAATTATTGCATATGTGGCATTCAGGGTCATTTAGTAAAGGAGATAAGGAATTATTGAAAGAATTTTGAACCATATCCTTTTGAGGTTTGTTGAATCTCTTTCTTATACTTCTGTAATATCTAAAAAAATATGCAACTTATGGCCTTATGTCCAAATTTTCCACAAGAGAAACAATATCCATAGAAAAAATTTGGATGCCTTGGAGTGAAAAACTTACTTGTAGGAATCGGTCTTTGTCTACCAACTTGATAAGATTCAAGAACCTTTTGATTCCTTTCTCCATAGTTGGGTTGATTTAGTTCTGATTGCTTCTTCTTTTCATCTTTTTCTTGGTTAGGATAACTATTGTTTCCCTTGAGAGCATTTTCATAACTTGTAGGTCTCTCATTGGATGTCATGTTGGTGCTTGACTCACTTTTGACAATTTTTATACGTTCCTTATATCCCATCCCCGTTTTGTCATCCAATGATCTCTAATTTCTTATAATGTTATCTAGAGTTTCATATCCTTTTATGAATTTTATTTGAGTCTTTTATTTCTCTAGATATTTTCTTAAGGAAACTATTTTTTCTTCTAATTTGTCGCAGATATTCTCCTTTTCTTTTATCTTATTTATCAATACTTCTTCCTTTCTTTTGGCTTCTTCTAGATGAATTTTTAATATGACTATTTCTTCATTGTCCTTATTGTCTTTGTCTTTGTAGACCTGTAACTGTTATTTTCTTAGTCTGTTCTTTTTCTTGAGTCAAGAGATTTCCTCCAGAGCACTAATGAGTTCTCCTTTCATGTCTACTATAACTTCACACTCTTATGTTTCTATTTGATTAGATTTGTTTTGTTCCAAATCCATGAGAAGTTTTTCATCTTGAATTAGATCTAGCTCATCTTCTTCTTCTTCGAAGTTGTTTCTATCCTCCTTTGATTAAAAACTAATCCTTTTAAAATAGTTTTTAAAATTGTTAGGTTTATCCTTGGATTTTCTTTCATTTTTATTGGTGTTATTTCCTTTAAAAGGACATTTAGAGGAAAAATGGTCAACTTTACCACAATGAAATCATTTAAATGGTAACATACCTTTATATTTTCTAGATCCCCTCTTCAGATTCCTCACAAATTTAGCTTCTTATTCATCTAAGAAGTGTTCTGATGAATCATGATCTTGAGATGTTGACGATTTGACTGATGTTTTGAAGACTACATCCTTTAGATCTGGTTGTTCTTTCCTAGTTCTCATCTCATAAGTAGTTAAAATTTGATGGAGCCTATCCATAGTCAATTTTTCTAGTTCATACATTTATTCTATAGATGAGACCTTTGCATAAAGTCTTGAGGTAAGAGATATCAATACCTTCTGAACTACCATAGCTTTTTTAATTTCCTCTCTTATCCCTTTCATGGTGTTTATAGTCTCATCCACTCTGAGAAAGAAACCTGCAATATTTTCATCTTCACTCATTCTTAGGATTTCAAACTGTATTTTGTGAGCTTGAATTTTGGCCAACTTTACTTTCTCATCTCCTTCATAATTGTTTACCAGTTTTTCCCATATTTCCTTTGCAGATTCCAACTGCATCACTTTAACAAATTTTGTTTCTACAAGTCCACCTTGGATAGAATTCATAGATTTTTCATTATTGTAGTAATATTTCTTACTAGCTTCATCATTTGGAAGAGAATTTGGGATTTTATAACCATCTACCACACTCTTCCAACCTTCCATACCAAGAGACATCAAGTAGGTCTTCATTCTGATTTTCCAAAATGCAAAATTTGTTCCATTGATCAAAGGATGTCTGATTGAAAAACAATCTTGACTGACCATACTTTCTATGTGATATTCCTTCCGGTTGTTAGACTATAACTGAACGAACCTGCCCTCTGATACCAATTGTTGATACTCACAACAATATTGAGAGGGGGGTGAATATTATTTATTTAACCTTCTGTATTTTTCTTTCCTTTCAACCATTTAAGTTATTTAGAAATGTGCACTTAATGACAGATACAAGCAAAAATCAACATAGCCATCTAAGTTATTTAGAAGTGCACACTTAATGATAGATACAAGAAGAAATTAAAAGAGCATAGTGAACACAGTACACAATGATTTTTACGTGGAAATACAATGTGGGAAAAAACCACAGAACATCTTCTTTATGTTCTTCTGCAAGCACCAACTAACAAGTTATAAATTTTCATCTCAACAAGCACCCACCTGTTGCATATAACGAGGAAACAAATCCTCTCAAGCACCAACCTATCATAGATAATGAGGACACCAATCCTCTCAAGCAACAACATGTTACATAAATGAGGACACTAATCCTCAGTGAGCTTCGACTCACCCTAGAACCACCTTGCCACCCTAAACTCGGAAAAATATGTTACATCACTAAATATTTCAACACATCCTGACAAATTTACATTTTTGTTCAGATGAAGTGTTACAATATCATCTTTCGCCTCACTTCGCACACATGACCAAGATCAAAGTGAATCCATACTTATACTATTTTTTCTCAGTTCACCTTCCTGTATGTGGACGTGTAGCAGTTACAATGTGGAAAAACTTTGACCACATCAAAATCTTGTTGGTTATGATTTTGTCTAAATAAAGTATAATGGTTATATTATGGACAAACTTTGACCATATCTAAATCATGTCATTCACAATTTTGTCCAAATAAATTATGTGGACACATGACTATTACATTGTGGACAAACTTTGACTAAATCAAAAGGACTAAGTCTTCCTACTATTGTGGTCCATATTATCCGAGCATCTCCTGAAGAATGACGCAATGATTACATTCAGGTTTACAAAGAATCCACTGTGCATATAGAACCAGAGAGAAAGACTAAAGTCAGTCTTCATATTGTCACACTTGTCCTGCAATTTTCTTACTGAATCGCCCCATCAGACTGTAAGTTCCCCTAGTGATTCTTTTGTCGCATTCTACTTCGTACTTCATCTCATTAGACTCCACTACACCATTCGTAAAACTAGCTCAATACGCCCTGCAGATTTTCATCCACGCAATATTCCACATACTTTGTCACTTGTCACTTTCTCAAAAAATTGTTGCATTGTGGCATAAAAATATATTGATTCATTTTGCAATCACAGAAAAGGGAATTTTTCATATTCCACTTCACTTCTGAATTGTGTCGTAGGTTATCCTCCTATTCTACGCACACTCCTAGAAAACACAATCACTTCTGTGATTTATTTTGCGTCGTTGATCCCTTTGTCCTTCAATCCATCTACGCACTTTTGTTTTCAAACTTTCATGATTTCTTCCAAGAGTTCCATTTCATGTGGATCTGCAATAGTACAGTAGAAAAAATCCTTTCATGAACTTCCTACGCAATCCTTCTGCGAACTTCCTCTACTTGTGCACCAACTTTGCACCATATTATTTGTGTGCACTTCAAGCCTTACACACACTTCCTCTTCATGTGATACATGTTGACATTAATGACAACATATTATCAACATTTTCAAGGGAATATGAAGTAAATAAGGGTGAAATTCCAAGGGAAGATGAAGTCTTGTGATGGTTTTTTCTAGGGTTTTCTTTGAAGGTCATCTTGGAATTTTTGAAATAATTTTTTTTCTAGAATGATTTAGATAGTGAAACTTGGAGGTGTTTTAGAAGAGATAGTAGATAATATTGGGTACGAATTTCATATCTTGACTCTGTTGAAATAATGTAACTGCAAAGAGTAT
>ML809282.1:105502-118435 GCA_009831015.1 Picea engelmannii | reverse complement strand
TGCAAAAGATTGGTACTATGGCATACAAATTGGAGTTGCCTGCATCTTCATGAGTACACCCAGTTTTCCATGTTTCATGCTTAAAGAAGGTTATAGGCGACAAGATCCCAGTTCAAACTATATTTCTAGAACTTGACGAGGAAGGAAAAATCATATTGGAGCCTAAAGCCATCACTGACACAAGAATTCTCCAGCTAAGGAATAGACCCATTTCAGAGTATCTCATTAAATGGAGGAAACTATCGACTGAAGATTCCACTTGGGAAGATGATTCTTTTATACAGAATCATCCAAAGTTACTCAAGCGTTGCAGACAACACTTGTCTCAAGGGGAGGGGCATGTTAAGCCCTAATATTGGCTCATTACCCCTTAATTGGGGCATATTACATTAGTTATGTGATTTTATTTATGTCGACTTTATTCCATTAGTTGTAATTATACCTCCTAGTCTCCTATATATACCAAGGAGACATTTTCATTTTGAATCATCTTGGACTTGAACATTTATGTGGGGTAAAAGGAGGTTTCCCCCTTGAAGAGGCTTATTCTCTGAAATTATCTCTTTTTCAAGGCGTTGAGTACTTATTCTGAGGTTTTTCTATGCTATATTGATATTTGGTTCTTAACATGATTAATGGTTAATGTTTATGTAGTGATTGAAGGTTAAAATTGTTCAAATAACTTTATATTGATTCGCACCCCCCCGCCCTCCCCTCTTAGTATTCCTTAATATTCTAACAATTGGTATTAGAGTGGGTTCCTTCATGAATAGTCTAACCATTGGAAGGAAGATCATGCATAAGCAAAGAAAATTTACCAAAAATGGAATACCATTATTTGATGGTAAAAATTATGTTTTTTGGAGCATAATAATGAGATCATTTTTGCAGGCACGAGCATTTGATGTTTGGAAATCTATAGTGAATGGATACACTACACCATATTCTCCCCCAACATATAATGTTGGGAAAATTCTCATTGAATACAATTCAAAGGCTATAAATTCCATTCTAAGTGGTCTAATAGGTTCATAATTTTTTAAGGCTATGCATTGTGATTCTGTAAAGGAAATCTGGGACAAGATCAAGAATGTCTATGAAGGAAACACTAAAGTCAAAGGGGCCAAGATTCAGACTTACAGAGGACAATTTGAAAATCTAAGAAATGAAGCAGAATAATGAAGTTATGCAGATACTATCAAGGGTTCCATTAAGAAAGAAGAATGAAAGCCTCTAAAAGAGGACATACAAAAACCAGAAATAAAGAAGAATCAAGAAGAAGATTGTCCATTCAGAGGAACATGGAATCAACAACCAACAATGAACAAGACCCAAGAATAATATCATGATTTCAGAAGAACAACACCAACTAGAATACCACCCACACCCAAGTACCAAAATATTTTTCTTGGATTGCGTTATTCTTGCAATAATTTTCGGCATAAATCCATGAATTGTAAAGCCTATGCAAAGGAGGTGTTTGACTGAAATTATAATAATTTTGGTGCTCTGGGTTATGAAATTGAATGCTACAAATGTAACAATTTTGGACATGTAGCCATACATTGGAGAAGTGATTTGATAGTTTCTTCAAGGGAAACTAGGCATGTTCCTTTCAATCATATGGGGGAACAAGAAAGAACTTGCAAAAGGAAGAAAACATATTTGAAGGTTGAGGAACGTGGGTTTTCCTTACAAGCCCAAAATAGAAGAAGCCATTGGTATATTGATCGTGGATTCTCAAAGCATATGACTAGAGACAAAACCATATTTGTAATATTAAAGAAAGAAAAACAGGGGTCTGACACGTTTGGAAAAGATAACTCAGCCAAAATTATAGGAAAAGGAACAAATAGTCTTGGAAACAAAGATGTTGTGGAAGAAAATGTCCTACTTATTGAAAATAGGAAGCATAATTTTCTAAGTGTGAGCCAAATGTGTGATCAGGGACACACACTTATATTCAATTCAAAAGAATTTTAAATAAGGAAAGAAGGATCAGGTAGACTAGTGGTAAAAGTGACAAGGACTCCAAATAACATATACATATTGAATGAGATCGAAGAAAAAGGATTTTGTTTGGTAAAATGAGATGAAATTTGGATTTGGCATAGGAGAATGGGCCATATACACTTTTATAATCTTGTCAAGATCAACAAGAAGAAAGTTATAAGAGAAATGCCAAAAATTATTGTTATCGCACAATTTGTACTTGTCCAATCCCGAGACAAGTAAATCAAATATTATGTAACTACAGGATAACCCACCAATGTCACCTTAGTAGTAAATTCCCACGTTTTAGTGATGGATGAGGTCCACCACAGGGGATACATCCCCGGTAACCTTAAGGGTTCAAATAGCAAGTGAAGTAGCCAAGCTTGGAGCACCCTCTCACTAGTTACCTAAGTCAAAGGTCTATGTCTGTGAAATTCAGGCAAAGGGAAGTGTTTTGGGTGCCTTCTTGGAACAAGAACAAATATAGCATATATACGGAAATTTCCAAGTACCAATATGATAATAATACCTCAAGAGACAATAGACAATGAGAATATATGCTAGATGATACAAAATTGCAGCAATATAACACTTTCCAACAACAATTAATAATTCGTAACAACCATAAAAAAAAAAAACTAATTAGAATTGCAAGAAAAGACAGTGGAAACTTAGAATTTATCCAATAGATCAATTCACACTTATCCCAAGCAATTTCTAAGTGAGTTAAGAAAATTCAGGTAACTTAGATGTTTGTAGCAATGTTTTGCAAAAACAACAACAAAATCAATAGATTAATCTAAGTTAGTGTTAGAAAAAGCTAGAAAAATCCTTAGGCAATAAGGTTTGAGAGTTTGTTTGATCAAATTCCTTCACAAAAGCAATGAAACTAGTTTCTTTTGGGCTATAGGGTCATTTACAACAACACTATAAATGTAACTTGGAGAAAAATGATAGTAATGTTTAAGAAAATGGGATAAAGTTTAAGGTGCTAGCACCTTAGGGCCTTAAACTTCAATCCTTAGAGAGGAATTTTCTAGAAAGCAAGCACTTTTGGGCTCTAGAAAATTCTTTTCCTTCCAAGGTTCTTTGAATTAATAGCGACAAGCTTCTAGAACCAAAATCCTAAAGTGATATCACTTTAGGGCATTAGGAGTTTACCCTAGATGAGGTTTCTTAACAAATCAATGGATGAAATAAACTAGAGAGAGGAGGAAACACCTTAAGCTTCCTAGGGTTTACACAAGTAATATAGATTCAATATGAACAAGTAAAACATGCCATAAGAATTCAATAAATGAAATTTAATTGCAGATTTTACTTACTTCACCAAGATTCAACTATGCACAAACCATAGTTGCAGAAAATTTCACCAAGAATAAGCCAAGAAACATCCAAAAGTTGCCTTCCAAGGGATAGCACATAAGTAAAACAACCAATGTTTCCCAAGTGGGCGAAAATTTCAATCCTCCTCTTGTGTGAGATGAATATGAGTTTTTATCAAATGAAATGGAAAGGTCTCTTATTTATAAGAGACCTTGTAACATAATTGTTTTTAAATGTCAATGTAAAAATAAGAGGGTCGACCTAAAAAAATTTCCCTTATAATTACATGAAATCAATTTTACACAAAATAACCATTAAAAGGGTGACATAATCCCCTTTAGGGTGACACTTGGATCCCAAAAGTGGAATGTTGAGGTGGAAAAGTGCAACTCTAGGCCTCCAAAGGCCATCCATCATGCCACACATGCCAAAACGTCATGTAATACCCCTCCTCTATCAAAACATCAAGCCCTAAGTGACTTCATGGGATAGATGAGCAATGTTAGGCCTCCAAAGGTCAGTGTCCAATTGGAGGAGGTGGGATCTCATCTCCTAGTCATGCCCAGATTCCTTCAAAGGCAACATCCTCAATCATCAAGGTGTAACATCCATCATTGGGTGGTTCCCAAAACGTGTGGTCTAGCATCCATCCTTGGGCTCAAAATCCCTCATAGAGGTTCAAACGAAGTCATCTCCCCATGTTTACATGTTCATCAGGCAAGGTCCTACAAAGACAGATAGATACGCCTTCCAGCGGTCCACAAGTCACAAGAATCATGTCAAGTAAGCCATATCTAATACAATAACCACCCGAACATGTGCATCAAACCCCCCTTTTCAAATTAAACAAATGCTCAAAGACCTTATGAGTTTTTTCTAATTTAGGTATGGGAGGGGTGTCATGGTGCCCTATTGGGTAATTCAACACCCAAGTCAAATGATGTTTCCCAATAGGATCCTATCTAGATCATGTAGTGAGTGTGAGGTGCATTTTGGGGTAAGACTTCTAGGTATGGGGTTCTTGACATACAAGGGTTAGTATTGTCTCATTTATGGGTGGATTTGAGGAGGGTGTGTTGCATCCTTTGTTTTCAATGCAACCTTTTTCCAAGCCCTTTTCCATTTAATTTATTGGAGTCAGAACATTTAGTACTATATGAAATGGAAATTAAAGAGTACCGCAATGCCACTTGAAGCTAGGATACTTTGATTTCCATGTGCAATGGAAAGTAAAAGACACCGCAATTCACCCCCTTGACAAGAGGGACATTTATTACTTATTTGATTTATTTTGCAGGTCCTTCATTTTTTCTGGAGAAACATTTCATTGTTCCCATGACCAAAGGGACATAATCTAGAAGGATAATGATTTGGATTTTATCTTTTCCTATATACAATACATATGGGCCTTCATCACCTTCTTCCCATGAAATGAGGTACAATATCTTCTTGGGTCAATGAACATGAAGACCCAAAAGATAAGGAAGCGGAAGGGTAGAATGATGGAAGGTGGTAAGTATGTATATGAATGGTATGATGCCCCTTCAAAGAATCACATACTAGAAACCCTTTTCCCAAGGGTGACCTACTTACTAGGAGACCACGTCACTCACCAAGGTGAAACTGGTCAAAAGATATAAATTCTAAGCAAGCATTCTACACCCAAGAAAGGATTTTTTGCAAAATGCTCAAATGCTACAAATATTAAAATGACACTTACCATGACACTAGACTTGTTACCTCATGAAGCAAGACATGTTTTCTTCTGGGACCAAGCCGATGTGTGAATGTTTCCATCTTGTTGGTGATGAACGATGAGGCGCTAATTTGAAAAGAGGGGCCCTTCGAGATTTTTTGTACGGTTTGGATCTCGACACTCCATGTCTGGTACATATGGGCCTCAAGACATGATCTCATTAGTTATCCCTAACATAGGGGGGTAACAATTACGAAGTCAATGAACATTATGTGTAAGCATTGTCAGCATGGAAAACAAACAAAATTTGAATTGAAGACAAAGGAATACTCTACGAAAAAACAATTAGATATTGTACACATTGATTTATGTGGGCCCACAAGAAAAAAAGGACTAGATGGTGAACAATAATTCATTCTACTCATTGATGACTACACCAGAATGACTTGGGATTTCTTCCTCAAGGAAAAGTCATAAGCTTTCGAATGTTTCAAGGTATTCAAGGAACTAGTTGAAAATGAAATTGATTTGAAAATCAAATGCTTAAGATCAAATAATGGAGGTGAGTTTACTTCAAATGAATTCAGGGATTTATGTGAAGAACTAGAAATAAAAAGACAATCCTCAACAGCTAGAACACCTCAACAAAATGGAGTTGTTGAAAGGAAAAACAAAACTATACAAGAAATGGCCAGAACCATGTTGATCGACTCCAATCTAAGTGATATCTTTTGGGGAAAAGCAGTGCATACAATCGTTCATATCTTGAACAGGGGATTGATTAGAAGTAATAGTGATAAGACTCCATATGATTTATGGAAAGGAAGACTGACCAATGTCAAGAACTTTAGATTGTTTCGAAGCAAGTGTTACATAAAAAGGAAAGACAAGAAGATTGGAAAATTTGACTCTCGGGTGGACGAAGGAATATTTGTTGGGTACTCGTGCAAAATAAAAGCATACAAGTGCTATAACCTAAGAATCAACAAGATAGTGGAGAGAATCAATGTAAAATTTGATGAAACAAATTTGTTGAAGACCAGGAAGGAAAGAAGAAATTCAAACATCTTTGAAGAATAGGAAAATGAAGAATTAAAGCAAGAAGAAGAGAAAGAAGAGAAGCAACCAAAAGTAGAACAAGAAGAAAACAACCAACAATATTTTCAAACACCTTCTAGGACACCTAACCGTCAAGTTGAGGAGAATCATCCACCAGAATAAATCATTGGAGATAGAAGTGTTGGAGTAGAAACCAGAAGAATAAGGCAAGCACAGACACGTAAACAAGGACATTTTTCATTACTATCCACAGTTGATCCAAATAACTTTGAGGAAGCGAGAAATGATGAACATTGGATCAAGGCTATGGAAGAAGAACCAAATCAAATATAGAAGAATGAGACATGGGAACTAGTTCCAAGACCAAAGGACAAAAATGTGATTGGGACAAAATGGGCCTTCAGAGACAAGCTAAACGAAGATGGACAGGTAACCAGAAACAAAGCAAGACTAGTGTTCAAAGGATATTATCAAGTTGAAGGGATATATTTTGAAGAAACCTTATCTCCCATGGCTAGAATTGAAGCAATTTGAATGTTCTTGGCTTATGCATGCTCCAAACAGATCAAATTGTATCAAATGGGCATAAAATCATCTTTACTAAATGGAGAATTAGAAGAAGAAGTCTACATAGAACAACCAGAAGGGTTTCTACTCTAAGAAAATGTAGACTATGTTTTCAAATTGAAGAAGATATGTATGGACTTAAGCAAGCTCCAAGAGCTTGGTACTCAAGATTGGATAAGTACTTACAAAAATGGGGATTCATAAGGGGAAATGCATATAGTAACCTATACATAAAAGTGGATCAAGGTAGTATGATTATTATTGAAGTGTATGTTGATGACATCATCTTTGGAAGTGATGATGACAGATTGAATTAGAAGTTTTCCAAGGATATGCATAATGAATTTGAAATGTTCCTCCTTGGGGAGTTGAATTTCTTCTTGGGATTCCATATATCTCAGCTAGATGAAGGGATTTTCATTTCCCAAACCAAGTACATCAAGGAAATGTTAAAGAAGTTTTAAATGGAAGACTATGAGTACTCCTATGGTTATTGATTGCAAGTTGAACAAAGATGATGAATCTAAAGAATGAGATCAAAGATTCTACATATCAATGATTGGTAGTCTACTCTATGTGAAAGCTTCAAGACTCAATGTAATGAAAACAGTTGGACAGATCGCAAGATTTCAAGCATCACCAAAGGAAACCCATGTTCTAGCAGTGAAAAGGATATTCAGATATCTTAAAGGAACAAGATATTTTTGTCTATGATATACGAAAGGAAATGAGTTAACTATGGTCGCCTACATTGATGCAAATTGGGAAAGAAGTATTGATGATAGAAGAAGTACAAGTGGAGCAGCTTTCTACTTAGTTGCCTGCTTAGTTTGAGGAAGAAGCAATCTTCAGTATCCTTATTCATAGTAAAAGAAGAATATATTGCGGCAGCATCATGTTGTACTCATATTCTCTGGATGAAGAAAACCCTGCAAGGCATTCAAGTGAGATATGATGAGCCTATTTTGATACTCTATGAAAACACCAATGTTGTAAACATATCCAAGAATCCAATGACGCATTCCAAGACCAAACATATTCCTATTGAGTTCCACTTTATGCGGGAACAAGTCATAGAAAATAATATCAAGTTGGAGTAAATTGGGACAAAAGAACATATTTCATACATCTTCACAAAGCCTCTCCCTAGGGAGACCTTTGAGTATCTTCGACCAAAACTGGGAGTAATTTATGCTCCAAAATGATTTCCATAATCTTCTGCAAGAACAAAAAGGGAAATACTATAAGGGGGAGTTACCCTTTTCCATTGATGTCTAAGGGAGAGATAAAAATAGTAAAAATAGAAGCATGAAGACAGGGGAAGTCAACATGAAGACTAGAGTACAATATAGTCATTGGGATCAGAGCATGAAGATAGGGGAGCATGGTTTTTTTACTAAGTTTATGTCAATTCCAAAGGGGGGGATTCTTGGAAAAATGGTTGTCGTTGATGTTGGCCTTATAAGAAGCCCTAAATAAAATCCCAAAATCCCCTAAAAGTGATGGCGATACGTCCACTTGAAGAAACCATGAAAATCCTTGAAGGAGCCTTGACATAAGTGTATGTAACTCCAAATTGGTCCCCTTATGGAATAGATTTTAAGCATGGACCTCACGAGTTGATACAACATGTAGTTGTTTTCACATGCCCACTTTGAGTTGTACACAAATGGACTCGTGAAAGAGCCTTGAAAAATCCCTAAAACCAAGTGAAGAAGCCCCTAAAGTAAAGTGAAGAAGCCCATAAAACCAAGAGAATAAGACCCTAAATCCAATTGAAGAAGCCCCTAAATACAAGATAAGAATCCCCTAAATCCAAGTGAATAATCCCCTAAAGTAAAGTAAAGAAGCCCCTAAGGTCCGACACCCTTAAGGAAGAGGTGTGACCCTTGGTCTCACCCCCTTATGTGGAGAAGACTCATATAAATAAGAGGAGCCTCATTTGGAATTTGGATCACACCAATTTGACCTAGCGAAGGAAGAGAAACAAATTTTAGTCTAGAGGAGCGAATTTCCAAGGGAAGATGAAGTGAAGAAGGGCGAAATTCCAAGGGAAGATGAAGTCTTGTGATGATTTGTTCTAGGGTTTTCTTTGAAGGTCATCTTGGAATTTTCGACATAAAATTTTTTCTAGAACAATTAAGATAGTAAAAATTAGAGGTGTTTTAGAATATATAGTGAAGAATCTTGGATATAAATTTTAGGTCTTGACTCATTACGGATTTGGAGATATACTCAATGGAAGTTGAGGTTTTTTAAATTAGGGTTTTCTTCTTCAAAACGAGTCATCTTTCCATTTTCGCTATAATTGTTTTTCAGGGATGATTCAAGGAGCGCAAATTGGAGAAATTTCACATAAGATATCGAAAAATATTGGGTATAAGTTTAAGACTTGATTCATTACAACTATGGAGTTATACTTGTTGGAATTTAGGGTTTGTGACTAATCTAGAAACTAGTCTCAAAGAGGTGTTTGAGATAAAATGGTTATAGCTGAGCTTGGTAGGTCTAAATTTAATTCCAATTGTTTCACTAGAAGGAGAAAATATCCTAATATCTAAGGTCCAAGTTTTAGAATCAGAAATGGAAAATTGATCTTGTGGCGATTCTTAAAAGTTTGCAAATTTGAGGTACAGTTCTAAGGAGTTTTATATGTAGATTTAGGAAGTGATTTTGGGATAATGTTTGAAGGGGTATTTGATCATGTATCTCATTTAAAATATTCCAAGGGGACTAGTGTCTCCTTCCAGGAGGTAATGGAAATCTCAAAGAGTGGTTGCTTCCTTCAAGTTGGTGCTTGTAAAATCTTGAAACTAGTTAAGAAAAGTTTGTGTGGTTTTCTTCTAGTTGGGTTTCCACATAAAAATATGTGTGCAATGTGTATGATTTTATGTGATGATGAATGAAATGATTAATGGTTAATGTTAATGTAGTACTTGAAGGTTCAAATTTTTGAAATAACTTTATATTGATTCACACCCCCCCCCTCTCAGTATTCTTGAATATTATAACAATTTGTGGGGGGATTGTCTAATGGAAGGGAATTTGTAGAGTGCTAGAAGAAAGGAGTAGGTTAAAATGGGGAATATTTGGTGGATATTTGTTGTAATATTGGGATTACTCTTGTCAAGGTTAGAGGCCGAGGAATTTCAAGGATATAGGCCCCACACGGATCACCCATTTTCATAAATTCAACCTGATAAGGAGTATGTTGAAATAGAGAGTGTTGCTCGGATCGAAGCCAGTCCCAATGTTCTTGGCGTTCAAGGTGAAACTTATGAATGGGTGATAGTGAAATACAATCACCCTTCACTAGTATCAACTAATCATATTTCCATATTTTCTCAATCAAATTTCAATTCATCAACTCGCACCCCAGAAAGTAGGTTGAATAAAGATCAGACCCCACTATTTTGCTTTGAACCTATAAAGTTCTAATATGTGAATTATTCAATGGTTAATTACTCAAAGGTAGGAAAAGGATCATTGGAGCTTCGATTGATCAATCAACAAACTGAATTTTCCTTTGCATTGTTTGCAAGGGGACTATCTAATGGTGAGACTTATGAATGGGTGTCGGTGAAATACAATTTCCCTTCACCAACATAAACTAATTGGATTGTCATCTTTTCTCCAACAAATTTCAATTCCTCAATCTGCACGCAAGAAAGTGGGCCAAATAAATATCGGACCCCATTATTGTGATCTGTACCTATAAAATTCTAATATATGAATTATTCAATGATCAAATACTCAAAGACGGGAAAAGAAAGGACAAGGAAGGCATGAGAAATTAGAGAGAGATCGTTCTTATAAGGTTTTCTCTTATTTCAAGTGAGATTTTTTATATTCATTATTTCATTTTCTGAGTTTCATGAGAGCTACATCCTCTTCTTGACAACATCATTATTCTAAAGGTGGAAAAGAAGAAAGGACTAATAAGCATATACTTTTGACATGCTTCAGAAGGTCATTCACTTAGTTTGGTAGTCTGTTTAGTTTGATGAGAATTTTTGAATTCATTTTCAATTCTGATTAAGGTTATTTTGCAAAGTCAGTACTTGATGAGCTTGTGGCTTGGATTGATCTAGTTTATTTCAGTCTTGGTATTTTTCTTTTAGACATCAGTTTTTTGTTTACATGATGTTAGATACCATTCTATACTTCTAAGTCTAATTCTAGTCCTTACCCTCATAGGGGTTTACAATGAGGGAATTTGGTTGTAACTCAGAAAATTCATCATTAATAAAATTTGATTTCTTCTCAATTGAGACTTGTGGTTACTGGTTTTCATATGTGTATATATATATTTTTTTTTATTCATTTAAATTTTTATAAACTTTATACATAAACACTTTTTACATTTTTTGTATAAAAACACACAACTTGATAATAACAATAGGCCCTAGAACAATTTTGAGCAGGCTATAAACCCAGGGTAACATTCTCGCCTATCTCACCTAATGGGATTCCAAAATTCTTGAGTGAAGACTTTCCATTCCTTAGCTTCAAGGAACTTCATCTACCATTTCTTTACAAACTGTAAAGAGATATCAATTTTTGTAAAACTCAACTTCAGGATAGTTGAATATTGCTTCACATGTCTAGTTGGATATTGCTTCACATGTCTAGTTGGACCAATTCATATCATATGGCATGGCATTGTTAATGCGATTGCAGATATAGAATATTGTAGCAGCTTGACACTTATTTTCATAATGGATTCTTAGAATCGAAATTCGTGGTGCTAATGATTTTTCAGACTATTTGTTGTTCCTATCAAAACATGTAAGCACTACAACATGGTGGTTGGAAACATTGTAGCAGTGCACAGAGCAATGGCACAGATTAAGACTCTAATGTAACTCACATTATTCTAAAGTGTGCCTAGCAAAACTCAAGACAAGGGTTTAAACGATGGAAGTAGCAGGAAGGTATTACTTGTGGTTTCAGAAAGAGTTTCGTTGAGCTCCACAAAGGGGACATATACTTTGGAACAAAAATAATTACGACTCAAAGCAAGGATTACACAACCTTATGGCAAATCGATTCATGAGCTAGGTACTGCGCACAATGAAAATAATTTCTTTCACTATCATTTACGTAATGGATTCAATATTAGTTTTCTTGCTAAGATGAATGATAAATTGTGAAGCAAAGAGAAATGCAGAGAGAAAAGAATAGAACAGTATATTCAAATGTATGAAGAAGAGTGAAAAAACGAAGTTACAATGTAAAGGGGAATAGCTGAGCTAAATAGGCTCAAGCAAGACAAAAATAGAAAGTACAACTGGCCAGGGCAGCTAGCAGTGTACAGTCAGACTGTTGAGGTTACATTATATTTAACACTCCCTCTTAAACTCAACAGTTACAAACATCAGCACTGATTATGCCTAAATGTTGTCTCTGAAAATCAAAAACCGATTTTCCTAGTGGCTTTGTGAAGATATCAGCAAGTTGATCTCGAGAACCACAGAATTGTAGTGCAATATCACCATTATTGACTAGCTCGCGTATGAAATGAAAACGAGTGTCAATGTGTTTACTTTTCTTGTGAAACACATGATTTTTGGATAAAGCAATTGCTGATGTATTATCACAGAAAATAGGAGTTGGATCATTTTCTGTATGTGACATATCTTTCAATATTCTTCTCAACCACATTGCTTGACAGGAAGCTGAGGTAGCAGCGACATACTCTGCCTCTGCAGAAGATATTGAAACAATTGGTTGCTTCTTTGATGCCCATGAGATTAGGTTCGTGCCCAGTTGAAAAACATGTCCATATGTGCTTTTCCTGTCATCTAGGCTACCTACAAAATCATTGTCTGTGTAACCAGAAAGTTGATTACTATCATATTTAGTGTACCATAAGCCAAAATTGAGAGTTCCTGCAACATATCTCAAAATTCGTTTCGCCATTTTCCAATGAGAATCTTTGGGGGATTCCATAAATCTGGAAACAAGGTTGGCTGCATACATTATGTCAGGCCTAGTTGCTGTAAGATACAACAAACTGCCTACTAAACTTTTGTATAGGGTAGAGTCCATTGTAGGACCTTCATCATTCTTGCTCAATTTTGTGCCTAGTGGTATGGGGGTTTCTGCTGGATTGCATACTTCCATGCGAAATCTTTTGAGGATGTTTGCTGCATACTTTTGCTGATAGACAAAAATGCCTTTGGCTGATTGATGAACCTCAATCCCTAAAAAATATTTCATTATGCCAAGATCTGTCATCTCAAACTCAGATTGCATGGCATGTTTAAAATCTGTTAACTCAAGATTTC
>ML809282.1:78769-105452 GCA_009831015.1 Picea engelmannii | reverse complement strand
CCTCAATCCCTAAAAAATATTTCATTATGCCAAGATCTGTCATCTCAAACTCAGATTGCATGGCATGTTTAAAATCTGTTAACTCAAGATTTCCTGTATAGATCATGTCATCAACATATAAACATACAATTAAAATTTTACCGCATTGATCTGTTTTGGTGTAAAGAGTTGGCTCATTTTGGCTTCTGCTGAAACCACTTTTGATCAGATAAGTGTCAATTCTGTTGTACCAAGCTCTTGGAGCTTTCTTTAAGCCATACAAAGCTTTCTTCAACCGATATACTTTGGCTGGGTGCTCTTGGACTTCAAATCCAGGTGGTTGATCGACATAAACTTTTTCTTCTAAGAAACCATTCAAGAATGTTGACTTGACATCCATCTGGTATACTTGTCATTTGTGTTGTGCTGCTATGGCCAATAGAGTCCTTACAGTGTCTAATCTTGCTACTGGAGCAAAAGTTTCACCATAATCAGTACCTGGTTGTTGTGAGAATCCTTTGGCAACAAGTCTTGCCTTGTGTTTTTTCGATCTGCCCCTTTTCATTGAGTTTAGTTTTGTAAACCCACTTGACACCAATACTCTTCTTGTGACTTGGCAAATCAACAAGATCCCATATCTTGTTCTTCTCAATGGAGTCAATTTCTTGGTTCATGGCTTGAACCCAATGTGGCTCCTTAACTGCTTCCTTAAAGGATGTAGGTTGATATGACATTAAAGCAAAAAGATTGTGTTGTTCAAAGTCATCCAACTGCTGATGGATTCCTCTCAAACTTCGAGTTCTCTGATTTTGTGGTTCAGAGAATGATTCTCTGCTGGAAGTTGAGTTATCCTAAGAATGTTCAGGTTGCCTTTGTACTTGCAATATTGGAAGAATTGTTTGAGGTACTTGATGTCCTGCATTTTCTGCATTTTCAGAACTTGGCAGCAATGGATTTTGACTGTCCATTTGCTGATTTTCTGAATTATTCCAGAACTGATTCTCCAAAAATTTTACATCTCTGCTGAGAATTAATTTCTTGGTGATTGGATTGTAAAGCCTATAGGCTTTAGATGTTTCACTATATCCAGTGAAAATACATTTCTCACTTCTGTCATCAAGTTTCTTCCTTAATTCAGAAGGTATGTGAGCGTATGCTATGCATCCAAATGTCCTTAGATGTGCAATATTTAGTTTTGTCCCACTCCATGCTTCCTAGGGAACTTTCATCTTTACACTTGTGGTTGGTGATCTATTCAAGAGATAAACTGAGCATGCTACTGCTTCAGCCCAAAACCTGTTTGACAAACTTTTCTCTTTGAGAAGTGTTCTTGCCATATTCATTATTGTTTGATTTTTCCTTTCAGCCACTCCATTATGTTGTGGAGTATACCTGGTTGTTGTTTGCATAATAATGCCTTGTGATTTGTAGAAATTTGCAAATTCTCTGGAGTTTTATTCGCCTCATCCATCTGACCTGAGTGCTTTGATATATTTGCCACTCTGTTTTTCATCTTCTGCCTTGAATTCTTTGAATTTTGCAAAAGTTTCGGACTTGTGTTTGAGAAAATAGATCCATATTTTTCTGCTGAAATCATCAATAAGCATTAGAAAGTAAAAGCTACCACCTATTGACTCTGTTTGCATTGGTCCACATAGGTCAGTGTGAACAAGTTCAAGATGTTGTTTGGCTTGATTGGAAGACTGTGGAAAACTAGTTCTCTTATGTTTTCCAAGTATGCAAGACTCACATGGGGGAATTTTCTCTGTAAAGATAGGTAGACCTTTGACCATGGAGTTTTTCTGAAGAAGACTTAGACTCTGAAATGGTAGATGTCCAAATTTTGTATGACAAACCATTGTTTCATTCAGGGTTGATGCACTCTGTGCATATGGTTGACTCAGATTTGCAGTTCTGAGGGTAAGGGGAAACATCCTATTTGGAGTCATAAGGATTTCAGAAATTAATTTTCTGCTTGGGATTTTGTCATATATCTTGCAAGATGCTCCCTCAAAAAGTACCTTATAGCCATGTTCAATGAGCTATCCTACACTTAGCAAATTATGTTTCAAATTTGGAACATGATAAACATTGTATATGTCTTTCTTGACATTATGTTTAGTAAGAATATGAACAGTTCATTTTCCTTGAACTTTGACTAAGTAATCATTTCCAAGTGTAATATCATATGAGATTGAAGAATCAATGCATGAAAGTAATTCTTTGTTACCTATCATGTGATTGCTGCATCCATTGTCCAGCAACCAGAGATCTTTAGGTTGTTGTTCAGTGTTGTGACACGAAAGAAACATACCTCCTGAGTTTTCTCCCGTGTGATTTGACACATGTGCTCTGCCTGAGAGTTGATCTGCTTGCTTCTTCCTGCATTCAGATTCATAGTGCCCATACTTTTTGTAGTAATAGCATTGTATGCTTGTTTTTTCATTTGATCTTCTCCCTCTGCCTCTTTGAGGCTGGAAATTCTGATCTTGAGTTTGTTGTTGTTGTCTTTGACCTTGGAAATTTTGATTCGGATATTGTTGTCTATTGCCTCCACTGGAGTGAGGGTTGCTTTGATTTCTCCCTCTTCCTTGGTGACCTCTACTTCTTCCTCTGCCTCTCCCTCTGCTGAAGGAGAATTGAGTTTTGAAAGCATTGGAGATTGACTCATCTGTGAGATGCAGTCTGGTTTCATGTGTCACCAGAGAACCAATTAGTTCATCTGTTGAAAAACTTGACAGATCCTTGGATTCAAGGATTGTTGTGACAACCATTTCAAATTTCTTGGGTAAACTTCTGAGAATTTTCTCAACAATTCGTTGATCAGTGATGGTTTCACCAGTCAGTCTGATCTGGTTCACGATGCCCATGACTCTGGTCATGAACTGATCCACATTTTCGGACTCTGTCATCCTTAGAGTCTCGAATTGAGTCCTCAAGGTATGCAGTTTAACTGTTTTGACCCTGGCATTTCCTTGGTAGGAAGATTGAAGGATATCCCAGGCCTGTTTTGAAGTACCAGCGCCTGTGATTTTTAAAAAAATTGAATCATCCACAGAATTTTGAATCCAAAATTTGGCTTTATTTTCTTTGTTCCTCAGTGTTGCCTGAGCAATTCGTTGTGGATTTGTCATGGCAAACAAGGATGCTGGATCTGGTTCCACATATCCAAGATCCACTAGTTCCCAGCACTCTTGTTCTTGCAAGAAGGATTTCATCCGAAGAGACCAAAACTCGTAATTCTTTCCTAGAAGAATCGGACCCTGAGTTGGTCCTAAATTGCTAGACGACGCCATTTTTTAAAAATTTTGCAGAAAAAACAGAGGGAAATTTCATATTTACCTGTCTCTTTCACTGAAACCAGGTCTGTTGCTTTCTTGCAGTGATGTCGGAACTTCGTTAGACAAGACCTTTGAATGCTTGTCTCGCCAACCTCCGATCGTCGAAACGACGATTTGCCGATGGCCAAAAAAGAGCTTATCGGCCTTGAATTGGCCTTAGTCACCGTGCAATGTGACCACGCGCCTTAATGTTAAAGCGCTACGGGATTTTCGGGTTTTTTGCCTTTCAAATTGCCAAAATGCAAAATTTTCTTTTGGACGATTTAACGGTCTAGATCTTCCTGTGATCTAACGGTCCAGATATTATCGGGATATCGCAAATCGGGACTTCGTGAACCCTGATGACGAGCTCTTCTGACTCCTCGATTCCCCGATCTTCGATTTACCGATGGCGCTTTCCTTTCAGGAAATTTCCTGATTCCTTTGATCTCTGCCACGTGTCCCTACAGATGGACGGCTCAAGTCTGCTTCGAGGGTTTCCTCATGGAGATTCCCGATCCCTCGTTTTGACGAGCTGACGTCAGCTGGGCCCCACAACGGAGCTTTCCTCCTGTCGGGATTTCGGACTTCGGAGTTCCGAAATGCTTGTGCTTCTTGTCCTCAGGATTCGTGAAACGCCGAATCCCGATGCGCCGATGGATTCTCCCCTTTCGGGACTTTTTTGAGTCCTTGGGTTTACGCCACACATCCCCTCAAGATGGGCGGTCCACGTCGTTTCGTGATTTCGCGACTTGCGACGCCAAAGTTTTTGTCAACTTGAGAGCTCCGGTTGTCGAAACGCCGACGGTTTCCTTGATGTCCGCCACGTGTCCAAACAAATGGGCGGCTGAGATCTGATCGCTATTTCGGGAATCATGATTTCGCGAGTTTCGAACTTGTGTTGCGACGGTCTTTCAAAACCGCGAACTCTGAAATGTCGATAAGTTGATGGCGCTTGTATCTGCTACCACCTGTCCTCTGAGATGGACGACTCACAATCCTCTAGGGATTTCTCAATTTCGCGTATCGGGGTTTTGGAGTGCAATCACCTTTGCTCGTCCAACTCCCGATCCCCGATTTTGCGATGAGATAAGATCGACGGCTCACGATCTTTCGCGATCCAATGGTCCAGAATGACTCGGAATTTCACGATTCGCGAATTCTCACGACAGTCTTCTGACCTTTACACTTTACGAGTCATCGAAGTGTCGCGATCTCGCCACGTGTCTCTTGATGGACGGTCCAGATGAGGTCGGGACTTCACAGGTCAAAAATTCCTTGGCGCTGCAGAGGATTAAACCTCGTGCACTTTCTTACGGATCCAACGGTTGTCGGGCCTCTGCGCAAGATCTAACGGCTGAAACTCTTTCTCCTTTTTCGCGCTCTCCTCGTCCCTTCTGAACTGGTTTCCCACTTCGGATCCATTCTCAGGACGAATCTTACGGCTGCGACGGTTGTTTTTTGAACCTGAGACGCGTTCTTTGCTCCTGAGGAAGAAAGATCTGTGAATCTTTCAAAGATTTGAAAGAAATACACGGATTCTTTGTTCACTACTTCAATCTTTGACAGATTTGAGCGAATTTCGAAAAACTTTAAACGATGCTTCCTTCTGCAGCAATCTTTAACTATTTTGAATGAATTCTTCGTGTTCTTTAAACATTCTTTCGTTCTGCAGCTCTTCTTCGTCAATCTTTGACGATTCTTGAAAAATGTGCAAGAATCTTTAAAGTTTCTTCTTTCTCGGTCTTTGCTTCCTCGTTCTTTCGAGCGTAATACACTCTGCGATCTCGCGTGAGCTTCTTACGCTGATCTTTGAGCGTAAGACGGTCTGCTTCCTCGTGGAATTTTCCTGCGAGGGTCTTTCGAGAGTATGTCGGACGTCTCTCCAAACCTTGTGAAAGAGACTGTGTCGCGTGCTCTCAAGATCCGTGAAGCTCTACGCTGTGAGGATCGTGTTGCTCTCCGGACTGTGTGAAGAGGCTTACTGCTGAAGCTCTGATACCATGATAAATTGTGAAGCAAAGAGAAATGCAGAGAGAAAATAATAGAACAGTATATTCAAATGTATGAAGAAGAGTGCAAAAACGAAGTTACAATGTAAAGGGAAATAGTTGAGCTAAATAGGCTCAAGCAAGACAAAAATAGAAAGTACAGCTGGCCAGGACAGCTGGCAGTGTACAGTCAGACTGTTGAGGTTACATTATATTTAACAATGAACACATACATTGATTGGCATCCTTGTGCCCATGTTGCTTTCATGGCAATATTTATTCACTTGTGAAATTGATATGTATGATAGTGGTTGGAATTTAAAGGCATCTTGCACATGCAGGAAGATGTACCATGGGTTTTCATACAGTTTACTTGCGTTCAGAAAAGCATCATGTTCATGCAGGACTATTCTATATGTAATTCGAATATCAGTTGGAGAAGTGTATTCACTAGAGCTAGTGTTTTCCAATGGGGAGCCTTCATATTGTTTGTCCAGCAGGAGGATAGGATCGCTAACGATAACATGACTCGTTATATAGGCCGTGCAAGCTCAATTAAACGTTATCTTAGATATTTGGATCTAACAAAGGCAAGATGAAATACTTTGGTACGATTAAGCAGTGATACTTCCATCGAGAGAAATCATATTCTCGGTACAAGATTGGTTGTGATATAGCTGGAAAATATAGAGTTTCCTTAGACAATGATGCATTATAATTTGGTGGTTATGGCAGGGTAAGTCATGATTTGGACCATTTCACTTCCCCCGAAGGTGTACATGGGAAACCAGAAACAAATTTTAACAATCGACCAAATTCTTTCGAAAAAATATTAATGCCTCCACTTACATGCCTGGTATATTTTAAAGTTCCAGAGACTACTCATCTTACTAGTGATAGCACCTCTGGCATGGTTATAAAACCTATACTGGCTTGATTGTCTCGTCAATTGCAATGGTACGTCAACAAATTCTGATCAAGCAACAGCAATGCACTGGACATATTCATGGACAGTCTCCTAAAACCATTATGGTTACCTTTCATGTTTCTCTATATGATATAGACTTCAATGATCAAATTCTTTTCTCTGTCATCAGCAAAACCATGTTTGGAATAGAATCAGTTGCATATCAGAAGGTCAGAGAATGAGCGGTGCTTATCATCTGATAAGTGGCATTGCTAAAAGTTTAGTTTGTAAACATATAAGAAGAAAATGTGTCAAGCATAAAAAAAAATCCAATCTTGGAAAAGTAAGATATTATTTCCATGAAATAAAAGTATGAGGGACAGCTGCCAAAGTGAACACCCTAAGGATAAAGATGAATTAAAATGTTTATAATTCAATATTTTATTCTATCTTTCGAATTTGGTTATAGGAAAACAAACTGAAACTTAGCATTGGGAAAGGATAAAGGGCAACATTCAAGAGGCAGCTAGGGGGGAATTTTGGCAGCAGACACAGTTGAAGCACTCAAAGCCCACATGGCCATGATGATTGCAAAGGATAAAAAAAACATCCAGTGGATTCTCCATCATTATTGCAAATTCAGTGTTTTCATCTTTGTTTATGTACTTTTCCTCTTGTTAATAAAAGACTCTTCTTTTCTATGTGACTATAACCTTTTGCATAATTTTCTTTAGCAATAAAGATTATTTGCAGGCTTGTTCTCTCTATGTTCTCTATGGTTGTACCTGAATATTATGTTAAGTTATAACGAGTGAATACATATTATTTTTCGCTTATCATTTTGATTGATTTTCAGGGTTTTGGTGGAATATTATCTTTAAATGCTTTACAGTAGGTTCAATATTCAATACCACATGTTTGTGATAAAGATTGTTTGGCTCGGAAATCAGATTATTCAAAGTTTTACAGTTCTTACTAGATTGTTTGGTTTGGGTGAAGATTATTGTTGGGTTTGGGTGAAGATTACCAATATGTTTTCATGAATGCTCTTGGTTTCATCTAAACATCCAATGTGATTTATTTCTTATTATCTTATTTATTTATTTCTAATATTATGTTTTCCTTGGTGCCAAGGAATACCATGTCATTTCTGCTAGCATTTGAGGTTTTTCTTTTGTATCTTTTGTTCAATATTTTTATATATCTACATGTTGGATTAAGGTTCCCAAGGGAAAGGCCTCGATCTGATAGTTTATTAGAAGTTAGTTGTTTACTCTGACTAATATTAATTCTCTACCATTCCTCATATTAAAACATATTTTTTTGACAATTTGAGGGTTCCCCCCCTCTGTTCCAAGAGCCATATTGAGGCCTAAAGTGGGGAGGATTTACCTGACCCTCATAGGGTGCCTTGGAATTGTTCCCTCACCAGGAACAACCTGGGGAACGACGCATTATTTATATATCAAACAACAAAACATGTTATTTCAAAATCTTATGGTTATTACGGTTATTGTTGGATTAATGAGAGGGGGAGTGAATCAGTAATGAGAAATTTATACCACTTATTAATCTTTTTAACCACAATGTTTATTCCTTTAAATTATTCAACCATGTTAATATGTTTATCATCAATATATTAATGTATCATAAACATTGACATCCATCATTGCATAATAAACAATAACAAACACATTCACACAATGCACAGTACACCAATATTTACGTGGAAACCCAATACGGAAGAAAACCATGGAATTATTTTCTTATATGTCAAGAATTACATTCAAGGAAACACCATCATCCAATACTCCAGCTCCAACTGGAAGGAGGCTCCACCCCCTAGTTTCTCAGGACACAAACTGAGGGAAGCTCCAACTCCCCAATTATCTGGATACAACCAGAAGGATGCTACAACCCCCTATGTGCTTCAGCTACAACAACCTAATTCTCAGGCTCCAACCTGAAGGACGCTCCAACTCCCTGATTCTACGACACCAAACGGAAGGAGGCTAACACCCGTTTTCCTTGCCCCATCCTGTTTCCCTGAAGTATAATTATCAAATGATGAAACCACTACCACACTGTCATTGTGAGATATACCATTGTAAACCTGTATCAATCTGTGCCAAAAACCTGTAGCCAACCTATACCAAAATATTGTAATCAATCTTGTACCACAAGTCAGCATGTACCAACAAATACCAACAGGTACGTGACTTGTATATATTGCAGCCTATGTATGTACGTGACCTGTCTATACTACATCCTGCATACACCTTCAGAAAGCTAGGGTTTTCACCTTTTCTGAAACTTCAAACACTTTGTTGCCTCTGTCACATCAACCTGCAACATGTCATTGTGTCTTATCTGTAGTTGTTCCCTATGCATACATCATCTTATACATCCCTTAACCAAGTACATCTATGTCTCTCTAGTCATGTGCCATACATGTGTGTACAATCATGAACAATTGTAATAATCTCCACATGGACTAGGTATCAAACCCTTACTGATATGCAACCTCACACCACACAAACAACTTCACAACCACTTCACAACCAAAACCCTCAACCATGTACAAATAATTACAAATTATGTATCAACACTTGAACCAACAAGATGAACCAATGAGTAATACCAACATACCAGTGTTGTATTTCTGTAGATCTAGCTCATACCATAAGTGTCATACAGCCAAAATCCTTTTTCGAGAAAAACCTCAAATTCCCATAACCATATCTCATGTATGCAAAAACATCCAACTACACATAAGAATATGACATACCTTTTGAATTTGTAGATATATCTGTTGTACCCGATCACTATAGACCTTCCTAGGAACTTGTTTTCAGACTCTGAGAATTTGGTACCTTCAGCATCTCAAGATTTCATGGATTTTCCCAAATGTACAGGCCATGTTATATTTCTATCCTACGTACATACACGCCCTTCTCCACTGCATCTCACATACACCTAAAAAACTAGGGTATTTTCAATATTTCTGCAATTCTGAAACATTCGTTGTCAACCCTTCTTGCTACTTCAGATGTATCAATGAGTACCTGCAATAAACCTTACACAATAATAGATATTCAATGTGTTCAATAGGTTCTAATAGAGTTCCCTTTCTCCCTTATTTATACTCTCCAAGTAGATTCCTCTAGGGGTTACCTACTAACCAACTTAACCCAACTTCCTTCTTTTAGGGCTAAGCTACTTCTAACCACTTGTCTACTTATAACCACTTTATCTACAAATAGTAAACTCTCAACTTCTAGTTGCAACTAATTTATTTTTAATTATTTTCTTATTGTGACAACTTAACCCATTATTAACTCCTAGTTTCACCCACTTTGTCTAGTCAACTTCTTCTAGGAGTTTCTAGAATAATTTGACTTTTTTGACCTTCTAGGGGCTTCTAGATAACTCAATAGGGTTCTCAAACTTCAGAAGGCCATAACTCTCTAACTGTAAGGAGTTATGTAGCATTCCACATATCACCAGAAATGACATGCTATATACTATCCATCTAGAATATTATTACCTGCAAATATACTTATCTTCATACCATTATACATCAAACAAACTATAATAGTCTTACCTACAAATTTGTTGATCTTCATACCATTATACATCAAACAAACTTGAGTCCCTTAACCATATTGTTGGGGCTACTGGAATTCACTACCATACTTCTCCAAGGTTTGACATCAATCTCTAAGGGTTGACATCAATCTACAATATCACTCTCTAAGGGTTGACATCAATGACAACCAACAACTCAAACCAATTGTCCATCAACCTCGAATCCAACTGTCCAACAATATCCCCCTTTGGCATTGATGGCAACACAAACATTGATGGAAACACTTAGTCATGGAAACATTGTCATCTCTCCTCATCAATGTTTATATCTCTCCCCCTTTGACATCAATGGAAAAGGGTATCTCCCTTTGGGGGATTCTCCCCCTGTCTTCATGCTTCTGATTACTTTCTCTCTTCCTTTGATAAAGGATTAACTTCTCTTGTAGATATGTCACTATACCTGCTATAAAAAATCATGGTTAAGAAAATATATCTCCTTGTGGGTATGTCTCCCTCTATCTTCTCTTCAAAATGTTGTGAAATCACTGTGAACAATATACTATCATTGCAATCTTCTTCTTCCGCGGATGCTACTTCTCTACCAGAACATTGATCAATTGCTCAACAATATTGAATCAAGAATACCATGATCTATTATTCCTATGAAGATCATTGAACCTGTCCATGCAACATACATGCATCAACCTGTACCTCAATCTATTGTAGTTATTATACATTGGTGTTTCCTTGTGTTATCTACTGACATATATGAAAAGCATCCAAGAATAATCATTCAAATATTCCTGAATCATTATTGTACATTATGATAATGTTCCTTTATCTCTGAACCACTCTTTGAACCAATCTATGAACTGGTCTCTTAATCCATGCTCTCATCCACTGTCATATCTCTATCCAAACCTACTAAGGGTTCTTAGGAATCCATCTCTATCCATACTTTCTATGACTCTGTCGTACAAATGTCCACAATGTTGACCCATCTATCACTGTACTTCTGCTAACTGACTACTCTGAAACTGTCTACTCGAACTCTGCAAGCTGCTCAAAAGATGATTCTCTAATCTGTGTCAACTACTGCACTAACTCCCCCTTTATAATATTCATACTACCTGGGATTAACTAAGTTGTATGGCTCAGAAAAATACCTGCTCTGATGCTGACTCATCTTCCTCTTCATCGGTATATACATCTTCCCTTTCATTCTCTTCCTTAATTTTGTCATCATCCTGAGTTTTGACATCTTCTTCATCTTCTACTTGAGTTCCTACACTTTTATGTTTGCTTGTAAATTCATCATGATCTTGTGCTACTGCAAATCATGAAAGTATGATTCCTTGGGCATGTTCTTCATTTACCTGGTCCTCTTGTTTTTCACTTCTCCTCCAAAATTTCTTGTGTCTCTCAACAATATTTTCTTTCATGGGATGCCTTATCATTCTTCTGCAATTTCAAGTTGTGTGTCCATAGTTGTGGCATTTGTAACATTCAATATTTTGTGGGGCCACATAATCATTTATTGCATGATTATTTCTTTCATAATCCCTGCAATCTGCAACCTTATGTCCAAAATTAGTGCAATAAAAAAAATGACAATAAAATAAATTTATATACCTGGGAGTAAATTGTTTTCCTTGTGGTGTAGTCCTTCTCTAATTATGCCTTGGCTTATCAATCTCTTCTCTTTGGTTGTTTCTTTCATAATGATTGAAGCTTCCTTGCTGCTTGAATGTAGAGGGTCTTCTATATTCATTTCTTTTTTATTCTTGTTGACCCTGATTCCTTCTTTTGAGAACTTTTGCATAGCTCTTTTGTTCTATTTCTTTCGTCATGTAGCTTGAACCTTTCGCAATCTGCATTTGGTTGTATCATAGTCCAGACCTGACATAGTATGGCCTTTGATTATTGATGTTCTTATCCAATTTCTTGGTTCTATCTTGTTGCATGTCCTTCTTATGAAGATCTTTTCTTAGAGTGCTCACTTCTGCTTCCAACATTTCAATCATCTTCTCCTTCTATGCTAGTTGACCTATGAGTATTTCTTCAATCCTTCTATCCTATTCTACCTGGACTTTCAACTTTGTAATTATCTAGTTTACTTCCTGTGAGTTGAGATTCTAAGTTACATTTAGTTATTTCTTGAGTAACTTGATTTTATTTCTTCCTTTCCTTAGTTCTTCTAAGGCACTGATTAATTCTTCTCTACGATCGACATCGCCTTCTTCTTTTGAACTGTTAAAGTTTCTTGTTTGATTTTCCTTGGCCATAATAGTACCCTTTTTGAATCAATTTCGGTTTCATTGTCTTCACTAGATGAGGAACTGTCTTTTCTTTAGTATAGATTTTTCTTGAAGACTTTCTTTTTGTTCTTCCATCTTCCCTTTTTATATCTATTTTCTTTCTTGCGTTCTTCCTCTTCATCACTATTTGAACTTCTAGCATAAGGACACTTATTTGAAAAATGAAAAATTTTACTGCAATTAAAACATTTCAACGGAAACTTACCTTTATATTTACATGTTCCCTTTTTCAACTTTCTTACGAAGTTTTCCATTTCTTCATCTTCTTTTTAATCGTCATTGCAGCTACATTCTGACTTTGGTTTTTGCTTGTGAACTGACTTTGATTGTTGCTTGTTACTTTTCTTTGTCTTCTTAGATGCTTTAAATGTAGCTTCCTTTGTAACCAGATTGTCTTGTTCTATCCTCGTCTCATAATTTGTGAGTATCCCATGTAGCTCGTCCATGGTCATTGTATCTAGATCCACTCTTTCTTCTAGGGCTGAGATATTTGATTCAAATCTCATTGGTATAGATCTTAATGAATTTTTAACAAGGACCAGTTCCTTTATCTCATCTCCCAAGCCTTTGATGTCATTTACTACCTCATCGATATGTATAAATTAGGCTTCTATGTTTTCATCTTCATTCATCGTTAATTGTTCGAACTTTACTCTGAAAATTTGAAGTTTGGATTCCTTAACCTTTTCATGTCCTTCATAGATAGCCTTCAACTTGTCCCACATCTCCTTGGCGGATTCACAATGCATGATTTTAGTAAATATTGATTCATATACGCCATTATGAATATTGTTCTTGGCTCTTGAATGATTTTCTATGATATTCTTTCCATCATTGTCTGTTGGAGGAGTAGTTGGTGCTTTGTATCCATCCACAACTAATTTCCAAACATCGAATCCTTTTTCATGTATGTATGTTTGTATTTTCTTTCTCCAAAGTGTATATTTATCACCACTAAATTGTGGTATCCCAACTCTAGCGTGATCCATGATCTCCTTCTAGTGGTTAAATTGTTTTCCTAAAGGAACCATGGGGGTGAATCAGTAATGAACAATTTATACCACTTATTAATCATTTTAACTACAATGTATATTCCTTTAACTTATTAAAACATGTTCATTTGTTTATCATCAATATATTATTGTATCATAAACATTGATATCCATCGGTGCATAATAAACAATAACAAACACATCCACACAATGCACAATACACCAATATTTACATTGAAACCCAATACGGGAGAAAACCACAGAACGATTTTCTTATATGTCGGGAATTACATTCAAGGAAGCATCGACTTCCAATTCTCCAGCTCCAACTGGAAGGAGGATCCAACCCCCTAGTTTCTCAGGCTACAACCTGAGGGAAGCTCTAACACCCAAATTCTTCAGCTACAACCAAAAGGAGGATACAATCCCCTATGTTCTCCAGCTACAACTAGAAGGTGGATACAACCACCTAGTTCTCAGGATCCAACCTGAAGGAAGCTCCAACTCCCTTATTCTCCGGCACCAACCGGAAGGAGGCTACAACCCCATTTCCTTTCCCTGTTCTGTTTCCTTGGAGTATAAGTTTCAAATGATTAAACCACTACCACATTGTCATAGTCAGATATGCCACTATAAACCTGTATCAATCTGTGTCAACAAACTCTAACCAACCTGTACCAAAATCTTATAATAAATCATGTACCAGAATTCATCATGTACCAACAAGTACGTGACATGTATATACTGCAGCTCGTGTATGTATGTGCCCTGTCTATACTACATATTTTGTATGTACATGACCTATCTATACTACAACCCTCATACACCTTCAGAAATATAGGGTTTTCACCTTTTCTGAAACTTCAAACACTTTGTTTCCTCTATCACATCAACCTACAACCTATCGATGTGTATTATCTGTAGTTGCACCCTATGCATGCATCATCTTATACATCCCTTAACCAAGTGCATCTATGTCTCTCTAGTCATGTACCATACATGTGTGTACAATCATGAACAAGTGTAATAATATTCACATGGACTAGACATCAAACCCTTACTAATATGTGTTGGATTACTGAGAGGGGGGTTGAATCAGTAATAGTGTAATTATAATCCTTTTTCTCCAAATAATCGAAGTGTTATATCAATGTATAATTATTATCCAATAATGAGAAATAAGAAATGAACAATCACACACATACACAATACACCAATGTTTTACGTGGAAACCCAAATCGAGAGAAAACCACAGAATTCTTTTTCTTATATGTCTTGAAGAAATACATTCATTGGAAGCACCAACTTCCTTTGTTTTCTAGCTGCAACTGGAAGGAGGCTCCAAACCCCTAGTTTCTCAGGCTACAACCTGAGGGAAGCTCCAACTCCCCAATTATCTGGCTACAACTAGAAGGAGGCTACAACCCCCTATGTTCTCCGGCTACAACTGGAAGGTGGCTACAACCACCTATCCTTGCCCTGTCCAACTACCCTGAAGTATAAGTAGAATGATGGAACCACTATCAACCTATCATTGTGAGATATACTGCCATGCAATTGTATCAACCTGTCCCACTGACCTGTATCCAATCTGTACAACTGCCCTATAATCAATATGTACCTGAACTGAACATGTATCTATAAAATTACAATATATACGATACATGTAGTGATGCAGCTCGCATATGTACGTTCCCTATATGTTATGAAGACTGCGTATGTACGTGCCCTATCTGTTATGCAGCCTGTGTATGCCTTATGAAACTAGGGTTTCCTTTCACTTGAAAACTTCTGACCCTCTGTAACTTATTTCACATAGATTTGTAACCTATCACTGTATCCAGACTATAAATGTACCATGTGCATGCATCCTCATACATAACCTCTACTCAAGGAAAGTATGTCTCTCTCTAGTCATGTGCCATATAGGTATGTGTAATCATGAACAAGTATAATATCCCTCACATTATCTTAGCCATCAACCCCTTTCTGATATTCAACTTCTCAATACATCAATAAATACAAGATTTCAACCATGTACCATAAAAAATCTTAGCCATATGCCAACAAATACAAGATGTGCCTCAACAAGAAGTATTAATGATAAATATACCAGCACTATATTTCTATATATCTGACTTATACAGAAGATCCCATGTAGAGACTAGTCTCTCTAGGGAGCATCCTCAAATTTCCATTGTCATTCCTTATGCATACATAAAAATCCAACTATTCATAGAAATAAGACATACCTTTTGAACCAATGGATGGATCTGATGTATCTAAGCACTCTAGACCTTCCTGGAAGCTTGATATTAGAATCTAGAAACTATGCACCTTCATCTTCTCAAGTTTCATGGCTTTATCAACATGTACTCACCCTATACACAGCTAGCCTGTGTACATACTCACCCTATACACAAACAGCCCACGTACATGTACGCACCCTATACACAGCCAGCACGCATACGTACACACCTGGAGCAGACCCCCTAACCCTCGGGTCGAGGTCCATGCAGGATCGTTCAAAAACCTCCTCGAGCTAAAGCGACTCCTTTGATTCCCTACTGGAACCTCAATATTCGATCCACAGGTCCTTCGTGAAATTCCACCTGCACAAGCATGAAACAGGCATGAGATTTCATCTACACACGGCCCCAGCACAACCGTGACCTTTTCCCGAAATGGAATTTATGGTCTCGGAACTCCTTGAGTCCTGATGTCGAGAGTCCTTGACTCCTCGATCTCCCAATCACCAAAATACAAAAATGGCGCTCGCATTAATTAGCCCCCTGGGCCAGATCTTAGTCCATGTGACCACTTCCCATATGACCGTAGTCCCTTTCGGGGTTTTCTAGACGCAAAGCGTCCGGCTTCCTGTCCTCAAGACTTTCAAAAATCCATATTCCGGAATGCCGAAAATACCTGTGTCCCGGCTTCCTCCTCCTTTCGCGATTTCGGGTTTTCCGATGCTGAAATGCTCCGACCTTATATCTACGGGATCCCCGGAATGTCGAATCCTGAAATCCCGATATCAAGTGTCGCCACAGCCTCACTCTCCTCTATGTCGTATTTCGCGATTTCGGAGTTCTAATTGACGAAATGTTCGATCCTTGGTCTTCGGAAATCCTGAAGTCTCGAACTCCAAAATGACCATGAATACCTTAGATATCCACGACCCGTGCTTTTCCTCAGCAGCTTCAGGTTTTTGCGTTTCGAGATTTCCTAATGCAAGGCTCTTCTTCCTGTCCCTTCTCTCTAGGCTTCCCGATATCCAAAATATCAAAGTGTCGATTACAACATTTTCACTCCTGGCTGAGATCAACGGCTATGATCCACTCTTAAATCAAATACCTTGATCCTTTCGGGATTTTATGGGTCAAGAGTTTCAAACTCTTACCTCTTGCATTCCCGATAGCCAAAATTCCTAAAGGTTTCTTTTCGGGAAATTCCCCGATGCCTAGATCACTGCCACGTGTCCTCCCCGTTCTTTCGGAGTTTTCAGGGTTTTGCATTTCGGAACTTTGCGACCCCTACGACACTTATCATCTGTTCTCTCAAATCCCTGGTATCCAAAATCCTAGTGGACTCCCCGATCTCCTCCACGTTTCCTCCACAGATGGATGGTCCAGATTGTTTTGGGACTTCGCCAGTAGCGAAGCCGAAATACTTCTCCGTGCTCTGCTTCCTAATGTTCAAATCCTCGATATGAAGGATTTCATGACACCTATCCTTCTTAGATGGACGGCTCAAACACCTTCGGGACTTCAAGACACATGAGTCCTAATATTCGGTCCTTCGTCCTCTAAACCTCTGAATTCCCGAAGTCTGAAATCCTGATACCTCTACCCTGTTAGGACTTTTCGGATTCTCTGCTCTTGCACGTGAGGATTAAACCTCGTGTTTCTTTCGATAGATCCGTCAGCTATCAGTTGTCTAAGAAATATTTGATGGTCCATATCTTCTCTTCAACCTGATCTAGCAACAGTTGTGCTCTCCCCTATTGAGTGTGTGCTTTCTTCCTGAACTTTGGAAGATTTCCCAAATTCCAAAGTCTTCGACCTTTGCTTCTTTTCTCTGTGAGCTCTACAACCCTTCAATAGGTCTCGACTGTGTATTTGAAGACGTTGTCCCTCCTGAGATTTTGGGATTCTAAACTCTCCAAATATTTCCTTGTCCTCTGCGACTTCTACATCTATGGCTCTGTGCATGAAAGCACTACTCCTCCTAAGCTTCTCTCCTTGAATCCTCAAAGGATTCTTCGACTTATGTGCTCCTTGCAGAGTCTTTGCACACACGAAGGTGCTATCTCTTCTGAGATTTTCCTGTAGCTTCAACCTCTAAGGGATTAACCCTTTTTCCTTCTCCTTCAGATGGAGAATTTGATTCCCTCCTGGCACTATCTTTCTCAAGAAACTTCTTGCTGAGTCTACAGGGTGTTCAGCAACCCTGTGAATATCCTTCCTTGGACTCTTCTTCTATTCTAGAACTCAAAAGAGTTCTTTCCTTCTGTGCTCTATCTGCACACTGACTCAATGCCCTCCTGGCAAAGTTTCTCCAGAGTTCTCTCAGTGACTCTATTTTCTTCTTGAACTCACAATGGAGTTCCTCCTCAATGCAATCTGTGCATCTACTCAATGCCCACCTGGCAGATTTCTTGCAGAATCTCGCAGCGATTATGTCTTCCACTGTGTCTTCCTCTACACAGTCTTTCCTCCAAGGTGTTCAACAACCTTGAGGTCTCCCTCTAGGTCAATTATTTCAGTTGGTGTTCCCTCCTAGCACGTCCTTGTCCAAATTCCGTAGAATTGGAAGTTCCCTCTATGCACTAGCTTTCAGAACCCGTAGTGTTCTGTCACACCCTCTTGGCATGAAGCCTCAAAGATCCCCAAACCTAAAATCAAAGAACCCACAGATAACAGAACCTATATGTCCCTGCAAATGCACGTCTACAACATACATGCATAGCATAAATAGAACACACATAGACATTCACACAACACAGAAAATATGCAGGAAAAACTATTCCGGTTTGTATTAATATAAAATGCCTCCTTTACAAAGTGTTCTTGAGCTCGGACTTTGACAGAGTCTCAGCTCTTTCTCTTTGCTCTCTTCTCTAACTCTTCTCTTCCTTTTCAAAATAAGATCCAAGATCTTTTACATGAGGGGGCTCTTCGATCTCTTCCCTCCAAGCTACCTACTCTATTCAATTACATTTAATTCATAATTAAATGGTTGTCTAGTCCAGATTCGATCTAGATCTCAGCCTTACAACCAGTAAATGTCCTTAACTCAAATTCAAAATATGAGAGAGTTGGCGCCTCTCTTCCTTGAATGCGTTGAGCGGGTTGGTTGGTTGGCGCATGGCTGGCCTGGGAGCAATGCTCCTGCATCATACTCCTCTGCCGCAAAATTCATGAGCTCCTGCTCATGAGCTCTCCATCCTGGCTGTTGAAATCCTCCTGGATCCCAAAAAACTCTTCAGAGTTGTCTCTCTGCTCCATCTCTTTGTTGTTGTTGCTATTGCTGCTTTGCTGCTGCTCTAGCAGTCTCCCTTCTACTTAGCTTCTCCTTGTTAACCGCTTCTATTGATCTAACCATCAATTTTATGATCTCATCGATCACCTCATCCAGTTCCTGCAATGGTTGGCTCTGTTCTGTAGTCTCCTCTGTTGCAAATTCTTTCTGCAAATGGGTAGATCATCATGATATCCCATGTTGTATTCTTCATCTCTTGTGGCCTTGACTTGCCACTCTACTGCAAATTTCATCTCTGCAGTCTCCTCTTGACTTATCTATTGTTCAGCCATGATCTCTAATAGTGTTTTTGCTTGCATTCCTCTTGTTGGTATGTCTTCATCTCCTTCCAGTTGTTCCTCAGACTGGAATCCTCCTTCTTCTACCTCCAACTTGACTTGTTGGATGTGCATGTTTTGCATTATTACCCTCTTCTCTAGGGCTTCAAATTCTTGATATAGATCAGCAAAATCTATGTTGTCTGCCTCCTCCTTGGCTTCTTCTGTTGCAATCTCAAATGTTGCAGAAGTCTCCTTTTCAACTTCCTGGCTGAAAATTTTGAGCCATTCCTCATAATTCTCTTCTTCTTCTGCTGCTTGGGCAGCCTCTAACATCTTCTCGAATGCTTCTTCATCCATGACAGTCTCTGTTGGTTCTCCTTCTGTTGTTGCTGCATCTGCAACACAGGTCTTAGCACCAACTGAGCTAAGTGGCAGGAATATTTCAATTCCTCCAATCATCATAAGATTCCTCTAATCCTCCTTCTCCATCAGCTGCATCTACTGATATGAACTCAACTTTGAGTTCATCTGCTCTCCCTTTCCCTCCTGACAATATGGGATTTCCCTTTTGTCCTCTTGACATTCTATGAGATCCCACAGTGATCTCATCTCATTGCCATCCTGGCAATGTGAAATTCCCCAACTGTCCTCTTGACAGCCCCTGAGATCTTCAGCTGATCCCATGTCATCCTCGCTACTGAGGTTTCTCCCATCCTCTGGTTCACACACATGAACCATTTTCTCCTTTGGTATGTTGAGGTTTTCAGCATGCCTCAACCATATTTTCAACAGCCTCTGCTGTCTTTTGGCCATCAATTCTCTGACTGGCCATTTTACCTTCGTCTTCATGGGCCATTCATATACCCATCTCAACTTAGCATTTTGTTGCATCTGCAATACTAGCTCATCCATCCTTGCCCTGATCTCGGCAAGTTCTTTATCCCTTGTAGCGTTCTCCTGCTGCTGATGGATCTTCTTTACACCATGTCCATGACCTTCAGTAGTCATTCTGCCCGCTGTCTATATGTCCTCATGACAGATCTACTACTATCACTCTACAACTCTGAGTGCTTCTAGCGTCCCCTACAATCGACCAGATTGTCTTCTTGATTGTTGCGCACCTCCTAACAATCATCACAGAGTCCCAGTACTCTGGCTTCCTCTGCCTATCTCTACAAGCTACCTCTGATACCAAACTGATGTGTACCAAAGTGATATTTTTCTTCTCTACCTCCCTCTATCTCCAGTATACAAATATAAAGTGGCTCTGATACCACAAATGTCACAGACCCCTAACCATTGAGTCGAGGTCCGTGCAGGATCGTTCAAAAACCTCCTCGAGCTGAAGTGACTCCTTTTATTCCCTACTGGAACCTAAATATTTGATCCACAGGTCCTTTGTCAAATCCCACCTGCACAAGCATGAAACAGGCACAACATTTCATCTACACATAGCCCTAGCACGACCGCGACCTTTTCCCAAAATGGAATTTCAGGTCCCATAACTCCTTGAGTCCTGATGTCAAGAGTCCTTGACTCCTCGATCTCTCGATCACCGAAATACCGAAATGTTGAAATGGCGCTCATAGTAATTATCCCCCTGGGCCAAATCTTAGTCCATGTGACCACTTCCCATATGACCATAGTCCCTTTTAGGGTTTTCTTAACGCAAAGCGTATGGCTTCCTATCCTCAAGACTTTCGAAAAGCCGAATTCTGAAATGCCAAAAATACCTGTGTCCCAGCTTCCTTCTCCTTTCGCGATTTCGGGATTTCCAATGCCGAAAAGCTCTGACCTTATATCTACGGGATCCCCAGAATGTCCAATCCCAAAATCCCGATATCAAGTGTGGCCACAGCCTCACTCTCCTCTATGTCGCATTTCGCGATTTCGGAGTTCTAATTGCCAAAATGTTCGATCCTTGGTCTTCGGAACTCCCGAAGCCCCGAACTCTGAAATGACCACAAATACCTCAGATCTCTGCGACCCGTGATTTTCCTCAGCAGCTTCAGGTTTTCACGTTTCGGGATTTCCTAATGTAAGGCTCTTCTTCCCATCCCTGCTCTCTAGGCTTCCCGGTATCCGAAATATCGAACTGTCAATACAACATTTTCACTCCTGGCTGAGATCAACAGCTATGATCCACTCTCAAATCAACGAACTTGATCCTTTCAAGATTTTATGGGTCAAGAGTTCTGAACTCTTACCTCTCACATTCCCGGTAGCCGAAATGCCAAAAGGTTTCTTTTCTGGAAATTCCCTGATGCCTGGATTGTTGCCACGTGTCCTCCCTGTTCTTTCAGAGTTTTCGGGGTTTCGTGTTTCGGAACTTTGCGACCCCTACGACACTTATCCTTTGTTCTCTTGAATCCCTAGTATCCGAAATCTTGGTGGACTCCTCGATCTCCTCCACGTGTCCTCCACAGATGGATGGTCCATATCGTTTCAGGACTTCGCCAGTAGCGAAGCCGAAAGACTTCTTCGTGCTCTGCTTCCTAATGTCTGAATCCCTGATATGAAGGATTTCACGACACCTATCCTTCTTAGATGGACGGCTCAGACACCTTCAAGACTTCGGGACCCATGAGTCCTAATATTCAGTCCTTCATCCTATGAACCTCCAAATTTCTGAAGTCTTAAATCCCGATACCTCTACCCTGTCGGGACTTTTCGGATTCTCTGCTCTTGCATGTGAGGATTAAACCTTGTGTTTCTTTCGATAGATCCGACAGCTATCGGCTGTCTGAGAAAGATCCGACGGTCCAGATCTTCTCTTCGACCTAATCTGGCGATAGCTATTCTCTCCCCTGTTGAGCGTGTGCTTTCTTCCCGAACTTTGGAAGATTTCCCAAATTCCAAAGGCTTCGACCTTTGCTTCTTTCCTCTGTGATCTCTACAACCCTTCAATAGGTCTCGACTGCGTATTCAAAGATGTTGTCCCTCCTGATATTTTGGGATTCTAAACTCTCCAAAGAGTTCCTTGGCCTTTGCGACTTCTACAGCTATGGCTCTGTGCATGAAAGCACTACTCCTCCTGAGCTTCTCTCCTTGAATCCTCAAAGGATTCTTCGACTTTTGTGCTCCTTGCAGAGTCTTTGCACGCACAAAGGTGCTATCTCTTCTGAGATTTTCCTGTAGCTTCGACCTCTAAGGGATTAACCCTTTTTCCTTCTCCCTCAGATGGATAATCTGATTCCCTCCTGGCACTCTCTTGCTGAAGCAACTTCTTGCTGAGTCTACAGGGTGTTCAGCAACCCTATGAAGATCCTTCCTTGGACTCTTCTTCTATTCCAGAACTCAAAAGAGTTCTTTCCTTCTGTGCTCTATCTGGACATTAACTCAATGCCCTCCTGGCAGAGTTTCCCCAGATTTCTCTCAGTGACTCTGTTTTCTTCTTGAACTCACAATGGAGTTCCTCCTCAATGCAATTCGTGCATCTACTCAATGCCCACCTGGCAGAGTTCTTGCAGAATCCCGCAGCGATTATGTCTTCCACTGTGTCTTCCTCTACATAGTCTTGCCTCCAAGGTGTTTAGCAACCTTGAGGTCTCCTTCTAAGTCAATGATTTCATTTGGTGTGCCCTCCTAGCACGTCCTTGTCCAAATTCCACAGAATTGGAAGTGCCCTCTATGCACTAGCTTTCAGAACCTGCAGTGTTCTGTCACACCCTCTTGGCATGAAGCCTCAAAGATCCCCAAACCTGAAATCAAAGAACCCATAGATAACAGAACCTATATGTCCCTGCAAATGCACATCTACAACATACATGCACAGCATAAATAGAACACACATAGACATTCACACAACACAGACAATATGCAGGAAAACCTGTTATGGTTTGTATTAAAATAAAATGCCTCCTTTACAAAGTGTTCTTGAGCTCGGACTTTGATAGAGTCTTGGATCTTTCTCTCTACTCTCTTCTCTAACTCTTCTCTTCCTTTTCAAAATAATATCCAAGATCTTTTACATGAGGGGGCTCTTTGAGCTCTTCCCTCCAAGCTACCTACTCTATTCAATTACATTGAATTCATAATTAAATGGTTGTCTAGTCCAGATTGGATCTAGATCTCATCCTTACAACCATTAAATGCTCTTAACTCAAATTCAAAATATGAGAGGGTTGGCGCCTCTCTTCCTTGAATGCACTGAGTGGGCTGATTGGCTGGTGCATGGTTGGCCTCGGAGCGATGCTCCTGCATCAGCACCCTATACACATCCATCTTGCGTACGTATACTCACCCTATACACAGATAGCTCACGTACGCCTCAGAAAATAGGGTTTTATGTGAATCCAAGAATTTCGTCATCAACCCTTCGTGCTACCTCAGACGTTCGCCACTTTATATGTATCCACAAGTATTTACAAGAAGCTTTACACAAGAAAATAGATATTCAATATGTACAAGTGTGTTCTTAATGAGTGAACTTTGTCTCTTATTTATATCTTCATGTAGCCTTACACTTTCCTTATTTTAGGGCTTCTCCATTTAAAATAATTTCTTTTGCAAAACACTTTGACTCTTAGGGGCTTCTATAAGACTCATGAGGTTTCTCCAACTTCATATGGTCATAGCTCTCTAACCGTCTAACCGTGAGGAGTTATGTGTCATTCCACATACCACCGAAAATGGCATGACAAGCACTACACATCCAGGATAGTTTCACTGAAAAATTCACTATCCTTCATCTCATTATTCCATAATTAAGAATGGGTTCTCTCACTCCGCAAAGCGTCTTCCCATGAGGCCTTTCACCATAATGGTACCACTTTGGAGTTCATCCATATTTACTTATTATCAACCATGACAAGACAATAATGAGTCATATTTACATCAAACAATCTTGGGTCCATTACCCAAACCTTTGTGTTACGGGGATTTCTTCAAGGGTTGAAATCAATGACAACCAACCTTAATCAACAATATCCCCCTTTGGAATTGATGGAAAAACTATGATGCAATACTAAAATTACATCACTCATGCTCCCCATGGAACCACGCCTCTGTCCTCTGTATCTGATAAATCTTCTCCCCCTGGAACCATGCCTCCATCCTCTACATCTGATAAATCTGCTCCCCCTGGAACCATGCCTATGTTCTCTGTCTCTTTCCTTTGCATCTAATAAATCTCTCCCCCTTTTTCATGGATGGAAAAGGTATATTTCCATCCGGGGTTGCTCCCCCTGACTAAACTGTCCTCTTATGGTGTTTCCTCATGTAAATCTAAGACATATAAGATAAGCATTCAAAACGCATTCATTTTGGAGTATAAATAACTCCAAGTCTCTGGCGAAGATATTCAAAGGATTCCCATGGAAGTGGTTTTGTTAAGATGTCTACCACTTGTTCTTTTGTGCCCACATACTCAACTCTAATGTTCTTTTTTGTAACCTGCTCCCATAGAAAGTGATACTTGATTGGAATTTGCTTCATCTTGGAGTGCATCATCGGGTTCTTCGATGTATTGATGGCACTTATATTATCATAATATATTGGAATGGGCTCATCATACTCAACCTGTATATCTTTCAAAGTTTGTTTCATCCAAAGAACCTGTGTACAACATGATGTTGTTGCAATATACTCGGCCTCAACTGTAGATAAAGATATTGATGATTGTTTCTTGCTTAGCCATGATACCAAACACTCACCTAAGTAGAACGTTGATCCACTAGTGCTTTGTCGATCATCAATAAAACCTGCCCAATCCACATCTGTGTAGGCAATAAGTGATAGATATTTTCCTTTTGAATACCATAATCCAAACTCTTTTGTTCCTTTGAGATATCTGAAAATCCTCTTTACTACTAATACATGTGATTCCTTTGGTGCTTCTTGGAATCATGCCACTTGTCCAACTTCTTGCATTACATCTGGTCTAGATGTTGTCACATATAGTAGGTTTCCAATCATCGACCTGTATTCCCTCTAATCTGTATACTTTGAATCATCATCTTTGCTCAACTTACAACTAGTTTGCATGGGAGTGATAACTGTTTTGCAATCTTCCATTCCGAGCCTCTTTAACATTTCTCTGATATACTTGGTTTGAGAAATAAAAATTCCTTGGTTGATTTGGCGTATCTAAAGTCCCCGAAAGAAGGATAGTTCTCCAAGTAACGAAATTTCAAATTCATTATGCATATCTTTTGCAAATTTCTTCCTTAACATGTCATCATCACTACCAAAAATAATATCATCAACATAAACTTAAATTAATAAAATATTACCTTGACTTACCTTGATGTAGAGGTTGTTCTTTGCACTTCCTTTTCTGAACCCTGCCTGCTGCAGATACTTATCCAGTCTTGAGTACCATACTCTAGGAGCCTGTTTTAGACCATACAAGGCCTTCTTTAATTTACACACATAATCTGTGTTCTCTGACAACTGAAATACTTCTAGTTGTTCAATGTAGACTTATTCTTCAATTTCCCCATTCAGAAAAGTTAATTTTACGTCCATCTGATATACTTTAACATTTTTAGAGCATACATCAGCTAAAAGCAAATGAATTGCTTCCATTCTGGAAACTGGGGAAAATGTCTCTTCAAAGTCGATTCCTTCAATCTGTGCATATCCTTTCCATACCAATCTAGCTATGTTCCTTGCAATTTGTCCATCTTCATTCAATTTATTCCTGAAAACCCATTTTGTGTCGATCACATTCTTATTCTTTGGTCTTGGAACCAATTTCCAAGTGTCATTTTTCTCTATTTGATCCAATTCTTCATCCACAGCCTTATTCCAAACTTCATCATTGCTGGCTTCTTCAAAACAGTTTGGTTCAATTGTAGATAAGAGTGTCAGGTGTGTTTGTTATGGTGAACAGATTCTTCTTCTAGTCTCAACTCCTGCATCTTTGTTCCCGATAATTTGATCTGAAGGAGGATTCTTCTGTACTTGTTTACTGGGTGTCTTTGGAGACACTTGTTGAAATCACTCTTCTTCTTTTGTTGGATTCTCTTCATCTTCCTCTTCTACTTATTTTTCATCTTCTTCTTCAAAAAGTTGTTCCATTGATTTGTTTTCTTCTTCCTTTGATTATAGTCTGCCTGTTTCATCAATTGTTACGTTGATGCTTTCCACAACTTTGTTTAATCTTAGATTGTAACACTTGTATGCTTTCCTTGTACTTGAATAACCAACAAGTATTCCTTTGTCCACACGAGAGTCAAACTTTCCCATTCTTCCATCTTCTCTTTTGATGTAGCATTTGCTTCCAAAAACTATGAAGTGCTTCACATTTGTTGGTCTTCCTTTCCATAGCTAGTAGGGATTTTTATCAGTGTTGTTTCTGAGCACTACTCTGTTTTGAATGTTAACTATTGTATGCACTGCCTATGTCCAAAATATATCTGTCAATTTGGAATCCATTTTTATTGTTCGAGCCATTTCTTGTACTATCATTTTCTTTCTTTCAACAACTCCATTCTATTGAGGTGTCCTAGCAAAGGAGAATTGTCTTTTTATTCCATGATTGTTGCAGTAGTCCATAAATTCCTTTGAAGTGAACTCTCCTCCATTATCTGATCTCAAGCATTTGATTCTTGAATCCATCTCATTTTCAACCATTTACTTGTAGATCTTGAAGTTTTCAAAAGTGTAATGTCCCCACTTTTGGACATCATCACAGGGCAGAGACTTATGATGACCAGAGTAGCCAGATGGATGTTATAGTGAGTACAGGGGTATTTGAGAGGCATTGTGGGGTCCAATTGGCATTTATCATCATATTCCATCATTATGAGCCATTCCTCACAGGTTGGCTTTGGTTTCGTTCC
>ML809282.1:56163-69438 GCA_009831015.1 Picea engelmannii | reverse complement strand
GCTTTTTCTTATATGTCTTGAAGAATTACATTCATTGGAAGCACCAACTTCCTTTGTTTTCCAGCTGCAACTGGAAGGAGGCTCCAACCCCCTAGTTTCTCAGGCTACAACTTGATGGAAGCTCCAACTCCCCAATTCTCTGGCTACAATTAGAAGGAGGCTACAACCCCCTATGTTCTCCAACTACAACCAGAAGGTGGCTACAACCACTTGTCCTTGCACCGTCTGACCGCCTTGAAGTATAAGTAGAATGATGGAACCACTATCAACCTGTCACTGTGAGATATACTGCCATACAATTGTATCAACCTGTACAACTGACCTATATCCAATCCGTACAACTGCCCTGTAATCAAACTGTACCTGAACTAAACATGTATCTACAAAATTACAACAGATACACTACATGTAGTGATGCATCTCGCATATGTATGCGTCCTATCTGTTATGCAGTCTGTGTATGTACGTGCCCTATCTGTTATGCAGCCTACGTATGCCTTATGAAACTAGGATTTCCTTTCACTTGAAAACTTCTGACCCTCTGTAACTTCTTTCACATAGATCTGTAACCTGTCACTATATCCTGTCACTCACCCTATAAATAGACAGCCCATGTACATGTACGCACCCTATACATATCCAGCCCACGTACGTACGCACCCTATACACATCCAGCCTGTGTACGTGTACTCACCCTATACACAGATAGCCCATGTATTCCTAAGAAAATAGGGTTTTCTGTGAATTCGATAATTTCACCGTCAACCCTTCATGCTACCTCAGACGCTCTCCACTTCAGATTATCTACAAGTATTTGCAAGAAGATTTACACAAGCAAATAGATATACAATATGTACAAGTGTGTTCTTAATGAGTGAGCTTTGCCTCTTATTTATATCTTGATGTAGCCTTACACTTTCCTTATTTTAGGGCTTCTCCATTTAAAATAATTTCTTTTGCAAGATACTTTGACTCTTGGGGGCTTCTATAAGACTCATGAGGGTACTCCAACTTCATATGGTCATAACTCTCTAACCGTGAGGAGTTATGCGACGTTCCACATACCACCGAAAATGGTATGAAAAGCACTATGCATAGAGGATAGTTTCACTGAAAAAATCACTATCTTTCATCTCATTATTCCACAATTAAGCATGGGTTCTCTCACTCCGCAAAGAGTCTTCCCATGAGGGCTTTCACCATAATGGGACCACTTTGGAGTTCATCCATCTTTACTTCTTATCAACCATGACAAGACAATAATGAGTCATATTAACATCAAACAATCTTGGGTCCATTACCCAAACCTTTGTGTTACGAGGCTTTCTTCAAGGGTTGAAATCAATGACAACCAACCTTAATCAACAATATGTAGCCTCACAACACACAAAAAACTTCACAACCAAAACCCTCAACCATGTAAAAATAATTACAAACTACGTCTCAACACTTGAACCAACAAGATGAACCAATGAGTAATACCAACATACCAATGTTGTATTTTTGTAGATCTATCTCATACCATAAGTTTCATACAACCAAAAACCTCTCTAGGGAACATCCTTAAACCCCCATACTATATCTCATGAAGACAACAACATCCAACTACACATAAGAATATGACATACCTTTTGAATTTGTATATAGATCGGTTGCACCTTCTCACTATAGACCTTCTGGGGAACTTGCTTTCAGAATCTAAGAATATGGTACCTTCGGTAGCTCAAGCTTTCATGGATTTTCCCAAATGTACGTTCCATGTTATACTGTCAGCCCATGTATGTATGCACCCTTCTACATTGCAGCCTGCGTACACCTAAAAAACTAGGAGTTTTTCATCATTTCTACAATTTTGAAACTTTCGTTGTCAACCCTTCTTACTACCTCAGACTTGTGTAACTTTAGATGTATCAATGAGTACCTTCAATAAACCTTACACAATAATAGATATTCAATGTGCTCAATAAGTGCTAATAGGAGACCCTGTCTCTCTTATTTATACTCTCCAAGTAGCTTCCTATAGGGGTTACCTACTAACAACTTAACCCAACTTCCTTCTTTTAGGGATAACCCACTTATAACCACTTGTCCACTTATAACCACTTTATGAAAAAATAGTAAAATCTCCACTTCTAGTTGCAACTAATTTATTTTTAATTATTTTCTTATTGTAACAACTTAAACCATGATTAACTCCTAGTTTCACCCACTTTGACTAGTCAACTTCCTCTAGGATATTCTAGAATAATTTGACTTCCTTGACCTTCTAGGGGCTTCTAGATAACTCAAGAGGGTTATCCAACTTCACAAGGGCATAAATATCTAACTGTGAGGAGTTATGTAATGTTCCACCTATCACCGTAAATGGCATGCTATGTACTATCCATCTAGAATAGTCTTACCTGCAAATATGTTGATATTCATACCATTAGACATCAAACAAACTAGACTAGTATTACCTGCAAATATGTTGATCTTCATAGCCATATACATCAAACAAAATTGAGTCCCTTAACCATATTCTTGGGGCTACTAGAATTCTATACTTAACTTCCCAAAGGGTTGACATCAATCTATAAAGGTTCACATCAATATACAATATCACTCTCTAAGGGTTGACATCAATGACAACCAACAACTCAAACGAATTGTCCATCAACCTAAGCCAATTTTCCAACATTTACAATAGGTTCAATATTAAATACTACATGTTTGTGATAACGATTGTTTTTCTAAAAAATCATAGTATTCAAAGTCTTACGATTATTACTAAGTTGTTGGGTTTGGGTGAAGATTACCAATATTTTCTCATGAATGATCTTGGTTTCATATAAACATCCAATGTGATTTCTCTCTTATCATAAATACTAAATACCACCATCTTCTTTATTTATTTCTAATATTATGTTTTCCTTGGTGCCAAGGATTACCATGTCATTTCCTCTAGCATTTGAGGCTTTTCTTTTGTATCTTTTGTTCAATATTTTTATGTATCTACATGTTGGATTAAGCTTCCAAATGGAAAGGCCATGATCTAACATTTTATTACGAGTTATTTGTTTACTCTGATTGTCATTAATTCTCTATCATTCCTCATATTATTAATCATTTAAATCTGGCATTAAAGTTTATATGAAAATGTCGTTTCGAGGAAACTCTGAAAAACATATATTTTTGACAGTTTGAGGGTTCCCCCTCCTCTGATCCAAGATCCATATTGAGGCCTAAAGCGAGGAGGATTTACTTGAGCCTCATAGGGTTCCTTGGCATTGTTCCCTCACTAGAAACAACACATTATTTATATATCAAACAGAAAAACATGTAACATACTATTAAATGCATGTAAATATAAATAAATAGTATTTCATTGAATGCTCATTAATATATTTTAATAATGGATCAGGTTAGGAAGAAATAGCTCAGGAAGATGGATTATGCATGCATATTTCAAGGAATGTTTTTTGTATACTTGTCTCTTTTTTACATAGGCATATCTCATTTTTTTTTTTAAACTTGGACATCACACTCTATTTATCCAAATATTTTGCATGCAAGAATAGGAATGGTAATAAATATTGGAGAAAATATCAAGATGACAATGAGAACTAATACCCAGTTTAGTTGATCAAGGAAGCATAGATGAAAAAATGTGATCTTTGTCTCTAAACTCTAAAGCCTAAGCATCGCTAGGTTTTTTTTTTTAGCCTCTGCAATGGCAGCAGTAGGGGGAGGGAGCACAACTCCTTCCTTATGTAACATCATGGCTAAACACAGTGTAACACACCTAACCCCCTAACCCTCATTAGGCTAGTGGGGTGTACAAAATTTCTCATTCTTTCCTCAAACCACTTTTCTTATCCACACCTCTAAATCAAAATTTGATCTCATAAGTCACTTCTTTTCATCCACAACTTTCCAATGACTATAATTATGCTCAAATCTGATTTTTGGATTGAATGCTATAGCCTCTTAAAGTTCTCAATATTTTCTCACCCAAAATCACCCTCACGTCCATGTGGAACCCACATGGGCCCTCCTCACCCATACCATATAATGTGGCATAGGTCATACATTGATATTTTGGGAAACGCAATCCTTACATGGAATATCTCAATCAATGGCCAGTGGGTTTATCTCATAAGTCAAGAGGTGGAACTCTTCACATATGGGGATTCGATGATCCAGACTCCCCCAAACAGTTATCACTAACAATATTTTGGATGTAGGATATATAGATATCTGGCCTCTATAGATCACCATGGAATATTAGGTATAACCCTTCCCTTGGAACCTTAACCCATCCGAAAATCTAGGATCTGTGATTTCTTGAAATTCGATTTATTAGAAAAGTCAGATCTATATTTCCAGATCCAAAATGGTCGATAAAATCTAAAATGGCTAATGGAATATGGGTCCTACAATTGACAGGGAATATGAACAACTAATATCTGACAATCCCACGATCCATTGGATAGGATTAACCCCAACCCATAAACACACAACGACAATGGGTTCCATTCATGGCATAATGTGTGGTCTTCACCACATGGACCCCTAAAATCAACAAGTCACCCTAAAAATGGAGTTGTGCTCTAGAACCTTGAACCATTCAGCATCCAAGGATCCAATATTTTCCAAAAAGTACATTATGAAAATTTATGGATATCCATATGTCCAGATTTCCACTCTCGGCAGGGATCGAATGGATGAGATCTAACAATCTCCAGATCCAACATCTTATATTAAGGATGTCATACAAAGGCTTCAGACCCAATTAACGGGCCCACTCTCAAACCACAACAATATGAGGTTGACACATGTCACCCTCCATGACATTTCAACCGCCACCTGACCTGCCATGTTATTGTTGATGTCATCCAGACATGCCCTAGACTTCCTATGGTTCATAACCTTGCAAAGAGGTAGGTTCAAAACCTTTCCTTGGAACCCTTTCCATCTGAGGATCTGAGGAAAACATTAGGTGACAAGTCTTCAAAGAAACAAATGGCATGTCCTCTAGATATGTCTCTCCATGCTCGATAATAGGTAATTTAAGTCATGGAACTCCATTGGTGGAATAATGACCATATGGGTATTCAATATTTCGCTAACGACAATGTTATATTAAAGGTTGGATGCTCGAATCTCTGGATATCCCCAATGCTACACATTTAGATATCTAGGATACAGTTTGTCTCATGTTATAATTCTTTTAAAAAGGGGCTAGATACCATATTCGATACTCTACCCTCCCAGCTTCAACTAGAGATTTGAACCACTTCTTGCGCAAGGACAATAGGAAAACCCTCTTTCTCCATTTACTTAGTCAATTGGAGATTTCACCTGGCTTCACAGGATTCACAGGTTCTTGGCCCGAAAGCATTCAGACATCTTAAGTAAGGTAATACTCTAGGGAAATGATACTATAACTTTTTCAAATTCAAGCCTATGGGTCTATCGCTCAAGAAATTCAAGAAATATCAATGAGGGGGCTTACCCTATCCAATAAAGGCATAATTCATATCTGACCCCAAATAGAAAAACTAGGGATCAAAGGAGTTTAACACTCCCTTATGTTCATTTCATTCTCTCTCAACTAGTGATTATACCTCCTTTAAGTCTTACATAAATTCTCAGGATTTTAAGCGGTTGATTACTGGTTGTCTACATATGTATTAAGAACAACATAACCAAAAATAGTATTTATCCAACCTACAGTGAATTATCAAGCCAAATCTTATTCCATGCTACTCATTCAATCCATACAATATTATGAATGCAAAACATTTTTATTTCATTCATACATTTGGAACATGCAAGGTCTAAGTAAGACTTATGTTTTTAGAATATGTTGGCCAAACCAAATAAGCATACACATGCACATGAAACATATAGTTCCATAGATTATGCAAACATACTAATCCTTACAGTTTGAACAAGCATGTACACAAACATATACACTTATATGTTCACAAAGTTATTGGTCAGGCAATTGACTGAGGGTGAGCACTTTCCCACCTAATCATAGTATCAAATGCACTAAATTTATACATTATGGCCACCCCCAATCCAAGCCATGATACCACCAGGGAATCCTCTCAGACTCTCAGATAAATTTAGAAAATTTAAGGCCACTCTCCTTCACACAACCACTGGTTTAAAACCCTTACACCTAACATTTGAGGTTTATCAAATGTCATCCTAGCATCAATCTCGTGGCTCTCTTATCTTAGTTCAGGTTTTTGGGTTTCTCTGACCATTCATGTAATAAATTTTCTATAAAACTCATGTATGTATTCTCCACATGTGGGTTCTTCCACAACTCTCATTAATCTTTGTTCCTCCTTCTCTTGAACGCACCTATTTGTTTTCTTCTTTCCATCCCATAGAAGGTTCTCGATCTATCCTCCTCCTTTATTTTGTTAGAAAGGATTGTGGGTTAAGGATGGTACATGTTGTTCCTGGGATGATACTATTCATTTTTCAAGCCTTCTCTCTCCATACATCTTTATTGCAGTGGTTGGCTCATCAACTACCAACCTCCCCTTCATTAACTGATTTTCAGAAAATGGATACAAAAGGAAAATTTCTTCAAATCAACTTTGGAAAATCAACACTAAGGCTCTAGGAAAGGTAATCCCCCTCCAGGCCCCCTCACTATTCCCTCTCATGGTATCATTGCCAATACTAGTGCTTCACCATTCAGTCAATTGTAGGTCTTCTTTATTATACAATATTACAATTTACATTGTTCATATTACCTTAACATGGTAACAATATCTCTATAATGAGATAACATCATTACTAGTCATAATTAATTACAATTTAATCAGGGGATTAAAAATGGGGTGTTACATTCCCCTCCCCCTTAATAGGAACAACGCCCTCGATGTTCTTTGACACCTCAGCGATCCTTTCCATGTCTTCATCCTTCATTTTCCTTAACAAGTATTATTTCTTTACATCCTGGTTCATTTACGGACTTCTATCATTTCATCAACATGCCTACAACAATTTCCAAACAACATGCATTATTATACCAAATCAATGCATAAATTTCTTCTTGTTTTCCATAATATGGGAAAACATATATTTGTCAGCACAATACTTATCTGTGCATTCATGGGTTTGCATCCATATGGCTGCCACATTAGAGCTCGGCTCGTTGTTTTACTTACAATGACTCACCTTCCAGGCTGAAGCATCCCCTTCTCTGTTGCACAGTCCCTCAGGTGATCCATCTTGCCCGCCAAGGCTTCCTAGCATAGTAAGAGTACAAATATTTGTAGAGCCTTACATTCGAGCAATCCCTCTATCTTTCTCTAACATATCATAGTAGTATCACATGTAAGCATGGAATATTATAGGGTTTCCATGTCACAACAGTGGTCTCTTTCCTATGTTGTCCAGCTCAGCAGCCATCATATGTCCCTTTAGGATAGATTTATCACCGCACCTATATCACATGCATACAATATCTGTGATATATTTTCATAACAAATTTAATCATAAATATTTTAAATATTCCCTCCCATGGACATTAAGTTCCACTTATCAATCTTTAGATTTTGTTCCATATAAGAACTATGAGTTCCACCAATATGAGCTTCCTTTTCATAACATTTTTGGTTTTGTAGCAGCAGGCATCGACCTTCCTTATGGACATACATTGTTACCATATCCAAGACCATATTTCCTAGAATTTATCAATCTTCACACAACCAAACATATTTTTAATATCTCATACATATTATACCTTCATTTTACATTTATAATGGCTCACTAAGTGATTTTTAAATAGTACAATTCAACAATTAATCACTTATATTTATTACACACATGCATTATTTCCGCATACCAATATTTTCATTATGAAATTAAATATCACCTTAATTTATCCAATGTGTCAATGCCCATGGCCACATTTACACAATGCCTCCTTGCACTGCCTTTTAAATACTACATTTCTATGTTAGGCATCCCATTATTGTGAGTGGAAACTCGGACAATCTCTCACTCCATGGTTACTTTATCAGCATTCATTGTTACAACAGAAATATGTCTCCTTCCTTGAGTTGATCATAACCTCAAAATCATCACAATATAACATAAAATTAAAATTTCACATGAATTCATTTAAGCATTCATTCTCTATTGGTAACTCAGCTACCAACATTCATGGCTACCCAACTTCTCTCTTTACCATTTCCACAACTCTTTTGGAGTATTATAAGGTCTCCCTTACATAATGAGAAATCATATACCTATTCTCTCTTATACACATGCATCTTCTTAGTACACTTATCATATGTGCCACTTATGTGCACAATTATTCTTTCATCATCCATGTAATTCAATGCAAACATGACATATTATTTTCATGAATTCATGGAAAAGATTCCAATCCATATTTTCCCCTTAGAGGTACCTTTCCATGTCATTTAGGTTTTCATTCTTGAACCATACTCTACTTGGGTATCAGTGACATGCAACAGTCAATTAAAATTATAAATATATCATTAAAGATATAAGGCATATCTGAAGGAATCCTTACCCAATTCCTATAAAATAGCATGCTACATAAGCATGATAAAAATTTATACATGTCGGGCTACTAGCAACCTTCGAATGTTACCCCATCAATTTATGCTTCTTTGGGACTCATGAGGTCCTTTGACCAGTCCTTTTTATCAGCTACCCCTTTTTCTTCCTTGTCCTCTGCAAGAGGTGGCCCACCGTTGGCATTTGTATCATTAGCGATTCCAATTCTTCCTACCACAACAATCATAATCACAATTTATATCAATTGTCATGTCAATTCACAATGCATGTACCATAACATTTTAAAATCAACAATGATTATCATCTATGTAATATCCTATCAATATGCACTCTATCACATTCTCCTCAATGTTTATTAGTGCAACATAGAAAGCATCTTCGATGTTTACTTTCACAGAGTGATCAACATTCTCATGCCTAATATATTTACAAATATCATATTTTCTCATTCAAGAATTATAAATAAACAACAAGAGATGAATCAAGGGATTTTCCCTCTTAAATCCCTTTACATAATCTGTAATTTTTAGCTTAGTTGAATTATTTCCAATACCTCTTTGTCATTGCATAACATGGATTTAGCCAAAATAATTCATTTTAACATCAACATTGATTTATTTTTTCCTTCATCGGTTGTACTTGTTTCCTTATAATCATATAAATCTAATAAACATATAGAGTTTTAGAGTGAGATATGTCTCCCCTCTTTTCCCTATTTACATATGCATCATGCTTTTCTTCCTGAACTTGGATACTCTATTTCCTTGAGCAGTTCTAGTCAAGTTCATCTTGATCTTTCCTCATTCAGAGAGTCCTTCTTCCCTTAATGTAATAGCACAATAGCATATCAAATTTACCTTATGAATTAATTATAAATAGGTGTATTCTGCACATTCACCAAATAAAAATCAGAATTATAAAGATTTTAGCATATGTGTGTCTTCCACACATGCATACTTTTTAAATGTAATCAAGGATTCTTATACAAATAAGATTTGTATCCCAGTGCCTAATTTCCCAGCGCTCATTAATTATATGGATTTGTTATCTTGACAGAATCCTTACACAGTTCCTCCTCATGGAATTGTTGCAACATGCAACCTTCCTTGTTGCATATCCATCATCACCTGAAATGATCTCAACCCCAAGTTAGCCTCAACTCTATCATTTCAGGTAGTCACTCATAATTCTCTAAAAAGAAATAAAACACAAACACACTTCTACATATTGTTTTCAACCATGTAATTACTCACATGCATCAGTATTGTATGTGCATTTCTATAATTGGCACACTTTTATGGTGTACACATGCACAACTATCTTATCTTAAAATCAATTTACCTTAGGATAGTTCACAATCATTCACATGAAAAATTTAAAGGTATAATCATAAGTATGTTTCCTTCTTTCACAAGAACAAAGCATTCTTTCTCACTTTCTCTTTCAGCACTCACACTAGCTCTTTCTAAATATTGGTATACCACCCCAGGTCAAGCTAATATCCAAACAAAAACTATCAAACCCTTTAAAACAGGGTCAGTTATGTATCCATAGAATTACCCAAAAACTAGCAAGTACAATCCTTTCCTCACAATCCACTTATTCATACCTACATTCATAGCAAGAAACTATATAATGAATTCAAGCATATACCCACACCAATAACAACATGGAATTTTATTACTTTCACCTATTTCCATGCCATTCATACACATTGGCATTTTAATTCAGTTCCATATTTTCTAATGGAAGCTCACAGTCATTCACCTAACAAATGAACATGCAAAATCATGCACACATTGCCTTATTTTCCTATGGCAACAGATCAACAGGAGATCACTCTTGCTCCACCTACTACAAAATCATTCCATAAATCATAAATTCAAAAATGTAATCACAACATTACCCAATGCAGTAATATACCAATTCTCATCTCTCTTCATGCCTTAAATTATTCTTGGTCAGCAAAACTTTGTTGGATCATGTTGTCATTGATGCAAAAGGTTTGATTGATGTCAAAGGATTGGTGTCAAGTGATTGATTGATGCCAAAGGATTGATTGATTGATGATTTATGAACGATGTCTTGATGTAATATGTATTATCCTTGATATGAATGATTCAATTTCAAGTGGAATCATAGTCATATGATGCCATGCATAGATGAAGATGAATCAATGAATTGTCATTGTTACATGATGCAAATATGAAGATGGATCAATGTGGTCTCTTTGATATATGATGCATAGTTTGATTGATGTAAATATGACTCATTATTTTCTTATCATGGTTGATAAGGTCTACAAATGGATGAACTCCAAAGTGGTCCCCTTATGGTGAAATCCCTCGTGGGAAGACGCTTTACGGTTGAGTTATCCTAGAAGAATGGTTGGAGAACCCATGCTTGATTGTGGAATAATCAATGAATTTGTCAGTGAAACTATCCTAGATGGATAGTGATTGTCATGCCATTTTCGGTGGTATGTGGAATGTCACATAATTCCTCATGGTTTGAGAGTTATGGCCTTACGAAGTTGGAGGACCCTCATATGAAAGCTTGAAGCCCCAAAAGGTCAAAGAAGTCAAAGATCTTGCAAAGAAGAAATCATTATTTAAATGATAAAGTAAAGTGACAAAGTCAAGAAGGATTATTTAAATAATAAAGTAAAGTGACAAAATCAAAGAAGATTATTTAAATGATAAAGTGAGATGACAAAGTCAAGGAGGATTATTTAAATAATAAAATAATGGATAACTTTCTAATTATGGAAAGTGGTTAACCCTAAAATGTGGAAAATGGGTTAAGTGACCTAGAAGTGGATTAAGTGACCTAGAATATGATTCTAAGGAAGCTACTTGGAGAGTATAAATAAGAGGCAAGGGTCTTTTGTGAAAGTGCATCTCTTGAGCATGTATTGAAGATCTATTCTGAGAGAGAGAGTGCATGGAGGATCTCATGGACGCATCAAAGTTTAGGCAACTTTGAGATCATGATGACAAAAGTTTTGGAAGTTCATAAACCCTAGTTTCTGAGGTATACGCGAGCTGCAGTGAGCCAGGATGCGTACATACACAGGTTGAATGAGGACAGGGCACGTATAGTGGATGAAGTCATGAATACTTGTGGTTGAGCTAATGACAGGATCTTGAAGACTGAAGTTGGTTCAAGATTTGCATTCTATGGGCTCAGATCTGCCACAGAGACTCTGGTATGGTTACATTGTTGTCTTGATGGATACTCTTGCTTGTTGTGGGGTGAATTCTTAAGGCATTCTTGGTATGGTTGTTGTGATGTGGTTTGTATTGGTTGATGGAGTTATTAGTACTCTTATGATTCAGTGTTTATATGATTGCTATAGTATGTTGATTGCTTATACATGATTGAGTAGCATTCATATTGTATGCTTGAGGAGCATGAGTAATTTGTTGGAGAGCTTAGATGTGTTGTGACTGGTTATGGATCAGATTGGACAGTTATAGACAGAAGAGAATGTTATTGAAGGTTGTAGAGGATCTGAGTGTGTGATGAAAAGAAAATCCTAATTTCTCAAAAGTGATACGTGGGCTGTAGTACAGACTGGTCACGTACATATGCAAGTTGTACTACTGGTAGGGCGTGTACATACGTGTGTTGCACTACTGACAGGTCATGTACCTGTCGACATATTGATATATATTGAGGATTGTGTTGGAATATTGGTTATTGTCATTGATGTCAACCCTAGTCATGGGTTTTGGACCGCAAGATTGATGAAGGTATTTGGACATGAAGGGAAATGCACATGTAGATACAAAACCCATGGATGTATAGTTTACATCATGTTGTTTCCGATGGTATGTGGCACGTCACATGGATCCTTATGGTTGAGGAGAAATGAATTTTTGAATATGACAAAGTGAATTGAAGAAGGAAGTACATGTAGGCCCTGAAGATAATTAAAGAAAAGAATTACAAAATAAGAAAGTGTCAAGTCAGCCCTAATGTTAAAAGGAAGTGACATAAATGGTATAAATAAACATCATTATACATTTATTTGATACAAGTTGAATTTCAAAGGTAATAAGAAGATAAGAAGGCCGCATTTCAAGGGAGGATGAAGTCTTTTGGTCATGTGTTCTAAGGTATGTTATTTTCAGGTCATCTTACCATTTTTGCTATAAATTTTTTTCTAGAATGATTCATATGGTGAAATCGCTATGGTATTGAGAAGACATATCAAGGTACCTCTGGTAAAAATTTCATCTCTTGATTCGCTATAATTATGGAGATACACTCTATGGAAGATAGGGCTTGTGACCAGTCCTGAAGCTAGTCAATAAACAGGTGTTCCGAGTAAAACAGTCATAACTTCTTCATACATAATCCAAATGTAGTGGGACCACTTCCATTGGAAAGAGTACATATTGTAGTTTCTTGTGTGTGATTTTCAGAATCGGATGTTAAATATTGAGCACAGGGCATGTTGTACAAGTTGGGTCTTATGAACAGACCAGAATTGAATAAAGTCTATCATTCTTTCTAACCTCTTTTTGGGGAGGGTTCAAGGAGTGAAAATTGGAGGAGTTTCAGAAGAATACATTGAGTAATATTATCTACAGGATCATAGTACTCCAAGAATTGAAGAATTGCAGAAATTGAAGAAGTCTCAGGAAGCATTATTAGGTTCTATGTGATGATTGGTTGATGGTGATGATTTAATGTAAAGTTTTATTA